>JAPYZE010001875.1:0-47536 GCA_030522805.1 Leptomastidea abnormis
TCTCTGTCGTCTGAAAGACACGGTCACGTAAAATATGCAGTAGCCAAGTTGCTCTCTTTCTCTCTTACTCTCTCGGCCCTTGCGAAGGCTACTACTATATCGATTACATGCACGTGTGCGATAAAGACAACTTCTCTGTGAAACTACTACCTTTTCTCTATACTCCTGTATACATAGTCTTTTTTTTTTAACCCGGAAAAATTCGATTAACGGACTGTAATCGACAGTGAGATTTTATTTTTTTACGAGACAAGGTCATACTGTAGAGTATATATATATATATATATGTATGTTCTTGCAATATATACAATAAAGTACTTTGAGCGATCGGTTATCTGTTGGAGCAAAAAAAAAGTGGTTATTGTAGTCGTAAACTGTCCAGTGTCACGATATAACTGATAATCATCAATTTATTTATTTGGTTATAAGATTTGATGGTATTCATCTTAATTTTAATATTGTTATCAAATTAAAAAAAATAATAAATAAATGATAATTTATCAATTAAAACAACAAATAACTAAAATTTAGCAATATTAAAATTTCACTACGATATAATTCAATAGCTCGTTACTTACATACACAGTAGATGTATCAACGATCAGTAACTTTTGACTTCAACGTTCAAAAGGGAGTTACAGGGGTACTATACGCGATAAATGCCACGTCTTCCACAGAGAAAGGAAGCATAGAGAGTAGATATATAGAAGGATGACAGTGGCTTGTGGGGGACAGGATCCGGAAGTTCGCGTGTACGCGCTTATAACTTTGTGCGGCTGACAGCAAGAGAGAAAGCAAGCACGTGTCCTTTTAGTTTTTGGAGCTTGGCTATACCAGAATTCTGTCATTGTTGGGGGTACCACTTTCTGACGTTGGTCTTTGAAGATATGGGTGGAAAGGGAAGATAGAGTACAGAGAGGGTGCAGTCTGCAGGATGTGAAGGTCAGCTGGATTGTAACTCGGGCTGACCCTTTTTTTTTTCTTTTTTTCAACTTGGAAAAGTTTTGATAATGGAGATGAGTTTTGAATGTTTTAGGAAAATTTACTGTTAATTAGGAGATTTTAAATAAGATGAGTTTTACATGTTTTATGTAAATTGTTGAATGATTAAGAACAAAATTTTATTTATGAAATGATATTTTGTAACCAACGAAAAAAATATAATTTTTTTTTTTAAAATACCAAAATATTTTTTTAAATAATTTTGTATTTTTTATGTTGCAGGTGAGCTCAAAATTTCGAAATTCCATAAAGTTACCATTTTACTCTCTGTAAGTTGAACATCTTTTGAATTATATATCATATAAATAATTCACAAAATAAATTATCAAAATTTTATAATAGAAAAAAATGTCCTCTCAAGCAATTAAAAAAAAAATGAAAGAGCATCCTTCTCGAAAATTAAATCCTCAAAAAGGACATTGCTATCGAATCTTTTGAAGTAGTCGTCAGGGCCCATCGGTTGATAAATGATTTGGCCTATCCATTGGCCGAATGCCAAGCTCACATCTACCCTCTATTTTCAGCTTTTCCATCCACGAAATTTCAAGCGTTACTTCCTTCTCTAGCATTTTTTTTTTACTCTCGTGCACCCATGTCTACAACGTCGCGGTTATAAGAGCCGAGATCCGACTAATGGACTCAAACTAATGGCTGCTCCACTGCACTTGGTAAAATCGCTCGATATCTTTTCGTCCAGCGAGTTTTTGCTTTTTAAAACGACTCTTTTCCGTTTGTATTGCTGTCCGACGTTTACTCGCTACGGCGATTTTTTTTTTTTTTTTTTCTAGGGAGGAAAAGGAAAAAGCTTGAGGGCAATCAAATGGAAGAGATAGTTTGAAAATACTCGGTGATGCAAAATGTTTGGATATACGCGTTATTTGTATCATAATTTAAAAAGAAAATTATTTTTCGTATTTGATTTTTTTTTTATTATAACATAATTTTTAAATAAATTTATGAGACGGATATTTATAAAAATGAAAAATATTACTTTAATAAAAATATTCAAGGTAAAAGAATATCTAAAATACTGTCACAGAATTTTTGAAGTTATGTGAAAATTTTACTTGGAGTATATCGCATAACCACTGTTACCATTTCTCTAGTTTATATCTGAAAAAAAGTTTTTGTACCTTCAATTTACTTTATATTTGGTACAAAAATGTAAAGTTTTTCCAAGTACTATTCCAACGAATATGAATTGTCGAGAATAAAAGTTTTTTTTTTATAAAATAAGAATCAAATATTTAAAAAAGTTATAATTTTAAATAAATACTCGATAATATTTGTTTAAAATTCAATTATTAATATTCACCGATTATTATGTTATCTACAGTTCGAAATTTCTGATTCTGAACGTTCGTTGAATATTTCGTTACGATGTTCGCCAAAACTTTTGATCGTAAACTGTCATTTAGTATTACATTATGGACGTTAACTGAATATTCAACTATTATGGACATATTTAACTATATACTATATAACTGTGTCGTAACTGTAGTAGATAATATCTTTACTAATTATTTTAGAAATTAAATTTATCAAAATAAAATGTAATGATGTTAGCTTAGTTTTCATTTGTAATTTCAGTTAACACTTGACAAAATTTAATTCTTTCACCTTTTTATTACAAAATACGTTAGAGTCTATGGAGGTCTTTTTAAAGTCTATCTACAGTTCTTTTTTTCTACAAAAAAAAATGTTGAAAGAAGACTTATTTTTAAATGAGAAAAAGCTATGTCTACAAGGTGTGAAAAAATCAAACTTCGTAAAAGCCTTAAAAAGGGTAAGGTCAAAAGCTAACAAGCATTTCGCTTCAACAATCACTTGTAACAAGAAATCTCATTTTTTAAATAAAAAGCTCTTATTTTAATCTAAGCTTAAAAAAAGCTTGTTTCATTAATTCTATCTTTACCTTTTTTTTCTTCAAATTTTATGAATAAAAAAAAGCTTCAAAAGTAGTAAGCTTACATAATTTACTGAAGTAGCTAGTATCCAACTTTTTAATCAGCTTTTTTTTATTATTATTTGAAAAAGAAGTAAAAAGAAGTAGATTAAAATTAAAATCTCTTAAGATACATCTTTTTTCTTTTAAAACATCTTTACGTTATTCGGTGAAGTTCAGTAACTGTGAAGTCACATGATGATGATAATAATAATAATGAAAAGAGGATATACAGTTAACGACCAAAATGTAGGCGTAGATGTATATATACTTTAAAGGTAGTTACGTGTAAGACTCTTTAAAAGATGATCGAAGTCCGTATACGAAACTTCGCGATGCGGAAGCGAGGATAAAGTTGATACAGCGGTTCCTTGGTATTGGAAAAATTTTTATCACATCATAATCCCCCTCAGTATTTTTCAGTCGTGAAAAATGATGGCATTTTTTTTTTATATTTACAAAGCGTTATAAAGAGATACCTTAACAAAGAATTTTGACGAATTGTCACAGCATCTTATTTTAATAATTTTTTTTATTAATTAGATAATTTATCTTTAAGTTACACGTAAAATTACAGAAATTTTTAAAACTCGACAGTTACGTACATAATAGAAAAATAATTTACGACTTCATCAATTTCCTTTATTTTAAATATACCTGTACAAGTTTATAAAATAATAAAATTACCAAGTTCACTGCTGTGATCCACAAACCATGAAAAATTACCTAACTAACGTAATTTTTTAAACTTGAAAGATCGTAAAATAAAACCAATTTTCATTCCTTTTACTACTAACCTTTCTCCCTGCGCCCCCTCTTTTTTTTTATTGAAAATTTTCACTTGGCTGATGCAGTGTTATTCAGAAAATTTTTTAATTAATGTCAGAAAAACCTTATTATTTACGCTTGCCAAAGTCAAGCTAACAAGACTGAAAACAAAGCAAGCGGGACAAAGCTGTATTCCACTGTAAAAGTAAAAAAAAAAAAAAGAAAAATATATAAACATTCGCAAAAAGATCTTTCGTTGTGAAAGCTCGTAATATTATTTCATTTGAGCTCGTAAAAAATATCACTTGACCTGCTTTTTATACTCTTGCTTTTGCCATCCAAAATTAAAACTTACATAAAATTACGTTCGAATTCTGGCTAAAGTTTTCAGCTATGCCAAACGCTAGAGTTGGTAACTATAAAAAAAAAAAAAAAAACGTCCTGGTCTGAGAAAGAAAAAGATCGTAAAGCAAATTGCAAATACTTTCAAGTCTCAAGGCCAACTATGAAAACATCTCGGAAGCGTAGATACACAAAACGTAGACGACGTGAACAGAAATATAACACCGAGCTGGACGATTTTTCGGAGGCTCGTAAAAGTCAACGTTACCCTCCTTTACTCATAATGTTTGAACTACCACCGTTCGTGTTTTTCTTCTCTACTGTACCAATATATTTATGTGCACATACGCTTATGTCGCTGTATCGTACATTTTTAGAATGCAAAAGTATAAAGTTCACGAGACTTACTTTTTGCAAAAAATCGTATAAAGTCATGCATACAAACTTATTACATTTTTTTTTTGTACTTTTATTGGATTTATGAAATATGACACATTTAAAAACTTAATTATTTTTCCTTCAACATTTTTTATCTTTCAAAAAAATTAATCCAAAATACTATTTTTTTACACAAAAGTTCCAGTTTAATAAACAATGACTCGTAAAAATTAAAAAAAAATAAGTAACTTATCATCAACCTTCAAAATTTCTTTAGATGTATAAAATTCTACTATCATTACGTAACAATCAGCTCCAAAATCCAAAAAAAAAAGAATAAAAAAAAGAATATATTCAAGCTCGGACGAGCAATTCCTGAGCTTGCATAAAAACGCACTAATGCAGTTTTATCTCTAGCAGGGCGAGCATAAAACGCAGAAAAGCAGTAAGGTGGGGAAAGGGTGGAGGAGGGGTTAAAGCTAGGCGTGTGCTAAAATTGAAAGAGCGGAAAAACCGGCGGCATTACCATGGTAGATATAGATATAGGTTGAGTTGAAGGTAAAAAAAAAAGAAGGGATGAGAGCTACTCATATCCCCGTAGTTTTCACCCGAAGGCGAATCTCATTTTAACCGGGGCTTGTCGTTATTATAAGAAAGTTCTTGTACTGCTTCGATGTGTTTTTCGTTTATAACCATATGTTTAAAGTTTCTTGCGTTGTTTGCTATTGATGAACGATATTTTTTTTTTATTGAAATTGGAAATAACGGGGAATGTGCATCGTATATGATGCACTAGGAATGTGTGTGTGGGAGTTAGGAAGGGATAAAGAGACATAAATTTTTAGTGTTTTATCAATTTTTTTTTTTATTTTAATTCAATTTATAATTAAAATATGGATTTTCGTTACTACTTCATTTTTATTAGTTTATTGCTTTTTTTTTAGTTTGTTTGTAGTAACTTTTAAAAATAGTTATTAGTTTGTTTTATATTTACGCTTATCGAAATTAATTGGAAAACTTTTTCAACGAGTCAATTATTATTTATCGTTTAAACAATATAAAATTTTTACTCAGTTTGATCATTAATATTTTTTCTTTTTTTTTTTTTTAAATAAAACAAAGTTGATTTTATATAACGATCAAAAAGTAAATCGTCACAAAACTTCATTTAATTGCCATCAAAAAAACAATATAATAGACAACTTTTGAAGTTCCATTAGCTAACTCTATATATAAGAGAGTTTGTTAGTTCGTTACATTCTCCTTAATTACAGACGCAAAAGTTGGTAATTAATCGAATAAAGTTCGAACAAAGAAAAAAAAATAGATAAAAAAAAAGAAGCAAAATCCAAGCAATAGTCATCCCACATTAAAAATTTTTTTTTTTAAATAGCACATAATAAAATCCACGATTAGTTACAAATTTATTCGTTTATTTACCTTAAACCCCACCAAAATACAAGAAAACACACTTTTCTCAAGCTCTTCACTAAAAGGATAAAACTCGTATAAAAGCAAAATAAATCCACCGTTCTCTCGTTTCATTTGCAAACGAGATTTACAAATCTTTTTCCTCAATTCGTCAAAGAGAATTCGACTCTAATAAATCTCCCCTCTATCTCTTTTTTTTCTCTCTCTCTCTCTCTTCACATTTCCCTCCCTTAACATAGCATATATCCCCCCTTTCAAAGCAGCGAAGCGCTGAAAAACGAGTATTCCAGGCCACGCGCACGTAATCTTCAGCTTTTTTATCACGATCCTTTTTTTTTAAATATATATAACACGATATGCACGAGTACGGTATAGTGTTAGCCGTTCTCTTTTAATTCCTCTGTCGGCGTATTTTTCTCGCCTTTCTCTCTCATCAGCAATTTTTACCTTCAATCCTCACCTTCTTCTCTCTCTCTATAACAACGTTGATTCTAGGTCAATTTTTTTCTTTTTCAACGTTCGTGGCTGCTTGCTTGACTTTTTTTTCTTGCTTGTAGAGATGCTTTTCGTCTTTTAATCTCCTTAAGCTCAAGCTACTGGGTTTCGAGCTTCTGTTGCTATATGCTTCTTCCTATATATTTTGGTATAGAGGGGGATAAACGTCTACCACGTGTAGATGCGTTTAATCTGCTTTGCCGAGTTTGTTTTTACGAGGTCGTTTTATTTTGGGCTTCTTCGTGTACGTCTCGTGGATTAAAATTTTTTTTTTTTTTAGCTTCAAGATCAGCTTGACACTTTGTTCGTCTTGTGTTTTTTTTTTTTATATTAATGGAATCGTTAAAACTAATGCGATTGGTGGTTTTGACGTTTGTCCTTGATGCCTAGATAATTTTATTTCATTATTATACATTTTTTAAATAATTATCTTTATAAATTTGTTCTTATAAAAATTCATAGTACATCAGCAAATTTATAGTAATATTTTAAAATATAAAAAAATTAAAACAATTCTATTATGTAAGAAACAGATTTAATTTAACATATCAATTTTGTCCCATCACCCTTAATCATCTCAATACAACATGGAATTAAGCCATATTTCACATAAGTATCTCATCCACTCCAAAAAAAAAATCAGTCAACACCAGAAGAAAAAAAGCTTCCTCTGCGAGGATTTTTAAAGATACAAGGGGAATTAGAATTGGTAGATAGAGGGTAGTAGTAGTAGTAGTAATAGTAGTAGCTCGGTCACCAGTTTCTCTCCCTTCATTCGCTCCGTTAACCCCGTTTTCTGCTCGTTTTCAAGCTACACGTGTAACGTTTCACGCGAATGGACTGACTTGTACTCTAGTAAGAGAGGGTGTGGAGCTTTAAAAGGGAAGAGTGAGAGTGAGTTGAACATACGTGTTGGAAAGGAGGAGAGAATAGAGGGTGTATTTTACGAATATAGAGAAAAGAGGGAAAGAACTGAAATCAGGGTTATATGCTAACTGAGATATAAACTGGTTTTAAATCATTAGTTGTGGATTGCTTTTAGGTGTTGACTGTTTTTAGGTGATATTAAAAAAGCCTTGACTTTTTTTTTTTTGAAAAATGTGAGTGTTGGTAAGAGGTTGATTTATTTCCTGATGTTGGGAAAATTTGCAAATAACTATTGACTATGTGTGTGTGTGTATATTTTGGTCTTTTAAGGGAATGAAGGTGATAAATTGTAAACGTTTTCATTTTATAAATTGTATTCGATTCTTGTATATGTTGATAAAATCGATTTCCCATATTTTTTAGTGTAACACTAAATTACAAAAAATTATTATTATTTTTGTCGCTTTGTAACGTAATTTTTCGTATATTAAATTCACATTTATTTTATTTTTTTAATATTTTATTTATTTTTACTTGTTTGTATATAAAGTACCAATGTTTTCAAAATGTACTGCTTTCCTCGATTATCGTAGACATACATTAAGCTTGTAGACACGTAGCCGTAGGCGGTTATATAGAATGTAAAGGGAAAGAGAAAGAGAAAGAGAGAGAGATATCTTGCAAAGTGGATTAAGTTTTGCGATTATGTCATGCAAAGAGACGTGATATACTGCGAAGGCCACGATGCTTGAATAATGTTGCCCGAGAAATACTAACGGCTCTATATGAATGAGAACAATTGCGATTTTTCTACGCCACTTTCACTTTGATAATTCATATTCAGATAAACAATTAATTTTTTTTTTTATTAAATATAATTATTGAAGATAAATTTTATTTTTATAAGATTATGATAAAATTTATTCGTATGATTGGGGTCTCAAATGGCTTAGTCAACAGAACGCTGGTTTTGTAATTCACAGATCGTGAGTTCGATTCCTGAAGTTCGCCAGATGAACTATTGTTTGGCCCTTAAATACTGAAATACGCTACCAATATAGTGTCAAAAAAGCTAATTATAATAACATTTTTCATTAATTCCCTTTCCCGTAATTTAGTTACCCAATTATAATAATTAAACAGCAAGTATATTTTTTTAAATAGAATTATCAAATTTTTTCATTTGATAACAAAATTATATTTATTAAAATCCGATTAAAAAAAAAAAAGTAAGAAACATTACTAAGAAAGATAACCGTCATAAAAATTACTACCGAACCAGCAGATCATTTAAAATACAAGCTTCACGTTCACTGCAAGCACATTAAAAAAGTGCTCAAACAAGGCCATTAAATTTCAGAAATGAAAAAATATACGTATAGTAACGATATAAGAAATTCTCTCTCTTTCTTTTTCTCTTTCTCTCTCAAACTTATCGTGGTCTAAGCTTCTCGATGAAATAGTAAAAGCGCCTTGGCCCGCGACGACGAAATCGATGCCCGGTTATACTTATTCTTGAGTACGGCGACCTTCACCTCAAACATTTTAAAATCGGTCCATTTTATATTTTTATTTTTCTCTTTCCTTTAATAAAAATTTTCCACTAAAATATACATCGAGCTTTCATTATCAAATTTAACCAAAAGATTCACACTTACACTATATTTTTCCCCCAAACAATTAATTCATATTTTTTTTACCTAAAACAAAAAAACAAAAAAATAAATCGGTAGTAATCTAAGCTTAACCAGACATATAAAGTACATGGAAATTATAAGTACGATCACGTATTTTAAACCCTATAAATTAGGCAAAATTCAAAAGGAAATTGTAACTACGTGAACCGGACACATTTCGGTTAAGGTTAAAGCACTTTTGCGATTTTGGTTTCCATATCACACATACATCCTAAAAATAACTTGCTTTTCATGTCTCCCTCGTTCTTCTTGTAATAAGGCTATAAAATATTGCTTTACGCATTATAACGGATTCTACATAGCGACGTATGCACACACTTGTATTATACAAAATTATTGTATAATACGAGAGATACATATAGAGTAAAATGAGTAATATATAATATCCTGGTAAAGCTTGATATTATGTTGGGTTATGTATAGTATACGTGTGTTTATAACGACCGCGTGTCACATAACACACAAACGAATAGTTCATCCATTAAATAACACCAGTCATATGCCGTTATAATGTAACTTTACTACTTACCAACAACTACATATACACCAGTTATACATACACACATACTTACAGATATATACGTTGCTCATCAAAATGAACAACATCATTTTCAAATAACAGTAGTTGTAATCGACCTTATACGTCGTGTCAAAACAGTAAAACACAAACAACTATATAGATATTCAAAGAAAATCTGAGACTTAAATTATCTTGGAATTACTCATCCTTCCAAATCAAAAAATAAAACAAAAAAAAATAAAGAAAAGAAAGGTCGTCTTTTGAAATCCTACTATAACTAGTAAACAAGCTAATCGCGCGCGTGTCTTTCAGATGATTTGAAGAAAAAAAGAAGAAAAAAAAGCCGTTGGCCAGCTGGTACAAACAACAACTCTATATATAATATTCGATATACACATATAGATACATACACAAGGGAACAAACAAACGCGTGATTCCGTGGCAACAAAAGCTGAAGCTCTCCCTTTCCCTACTCCTCCCGAACAAAAGGCCGGAAACGCTGTACGAAATCGAAAACGCGGAGGCGCAAAAAAGAGGAGCCAAATCGTCGACGTTGGTATTGGTGGTAGGGTGTGGGGGAAGTGGGATGAGGAAGCAGTGAGCTGTAAAAGGGGTGGTTTGGGTGGTGGTAGGAGGAATGTGGGTCGGCGCCGTGGAGGCGAGATAGAGTAAGAGAGAGAGAGAGAGAGAGAGAGAGAGAGAGAGCTTGCGCATCGATTGGGCACCGAACGCGCGTTCATACATACATACATACACATACCTATACCCGGCTACTGCTGCTGCTGCTGCTGCTGGTCGCGCTAATTTAGGAGGAGCCTTGCCGGTATACCCTCTCTCTTTCCTCTTACAACCTCACCTATATATACATACAAACGTATAGTGTACATATGCAAGAGTAGTGTAGGCTGCTATTGCTACTGCACACGTTGGTGGTTGTGCGAGAGAGAGAGAGAGAGAGAGCAAGAGAGTATATAGGGCTCGGGCAATCGATTCCTCTTTCCTCGCATTCATACACATATAAATACACACATTCCAACCGACAAGGTCTGCCGTTGGCGGCGCTCGTTTTTGGCCAGCCAACCATCCCTCCCTTCTGCCCCTCTATCCTTTCTCCCACTCCAATTTGTGTGTGTGTGTGTGTATATGCGCGCGCGGCCTCGTTTTTCCGGCTAGACCAGCACTACTACCCCTTTTAACCCCCCCCCCCCCTCCTACCCCTACCCCACTCACTATATTACCAGCTGACTATTATACAGGCGAAATTCCAAGGTCCAGCGCGCCGGGAGGTGTAAGGCCGATTTTATGATTTTTTTTTTACGTTATATGCGCGAGCGCGAGTGAGATTGCTTGGGTGCTACTTTTTTTTTTTTTTAAAAGCTTGAGAGAGCTTGGAGCTTTTTTTCCGTTTCGTTTCTTCTGCGATTGTATGTATGTATACGCGAGATTGGCTACACACATAAGACCTTGGATGATTATCATGAACCGGAAATAGATTGTCGTGAGATTTCAAATGGATCGATGCTTTTAATCTAAGAAAAGAAAGAATGAAAATAAAAATAAAAATAAATATATAGAATTAAAGTGTATAGTGGTGTTAAAAATTTATGTTTTTGAAGATTATATCTGATTATTGTTATTTTTTATTATTTATGAAAATATGAATAATTGATTATAGTATTATGTGTAAATGTGATGTATTTTGATATACGGTTAAAACTTTGTTGCTTGCGTGGTAAAAAATCTATTTTAATAATGGTTAAATATTTATGGAATGTCTAAGAACTTTTTATAAATGAACTGATGATTATAAAAGAGGGGAAATAGTAATAGTTGATTTGGAAGGATATGATAAGGATATTTTTTTATATTATTCGATATTTTATACGTAGTTTTTTTTTTTATTAATTTTTTATACCAAAAAAAATTTCAAGTTATTAAAGCAATTCTCATCAAATTATTTTGACGATCTAATAAATTTCTATATATTATCAATATAATAGATATCGATAGTTACATAGTTGTAACATTGTTGTGGTTCAATGATGATGTAATATCAAAATTCCGATGTAGAAACGATAGTTAAACTCTAGCAATATAATTGAATTAATGCCAATAAATGGATATGGATAGAAGAGAAGTGTGATAATGAAACTCGACTGGTAATAGTAGTAGCTTGTAAAGGAAGGAGAGACGACCTATTTCCAATAAAATCTTATATACTTCTCCATTCAGAAATGACAGAAAATCATTATTGAAGTTGATATTAATAATGTTCCTTACATATATATAAGATCTATATTTCTCAGAGCTTTAAAGCTCTAACTATTATAGTAGTAGTTTTCATATCTTCTAAGTATAACTAGACTGTTCTTAAAATAACGTAAGCTCGAAAACTTTAACTATAACAGTAATGTTATTGATTAACGATATACCATATTGACTATGCATACATACACTCTTACCAATTACTTTAACTACATATTGTAGTCATATATTCCCCCAAAAAAATAGGTGCGTCTTTTATGATCAAAAGCTTAATAAAGTCGAACACCTTGAGCATCCACTTGTCGAGATGTCAATCGAATGACAGCTTTTCATCTTCCCCCTTCTAATTTAACTTGACCTTCTCTTTTACGTCTTTGATCATAATTTATCGACTCATTCCACATTACATCCCAAACATTTCGATAGAAAATGCATCAGCCGCTGACCTTGCCATCTTCAGACCTTTCTCGTCTTGTTTCTTAATCAAATTTGACGTATAGATCTACTTTTCCACGTATTTTGACTGTCACTTTTAATCATGTATTACTTTCCTAGACTTATCTTAAAATTAACAAGTCCATCAAATTAAGTAAAAGCCACATCTCGTTAATACTAAAAAGAAAAAAAATAAAAGTTAAGGAGGAGAAGCAAGAGCAAGTAACTTCAACCTCTAACACTCTGTACTCACCAAGCTACTCGGACTTCCCAGTTGTAGTAGTAGCAACGTCCGATATATCGTAATTGACTCAAGGTAATGCAGTCCAACCAGTTTCTCTCTCCTTTGCGGTATATATACTAGGCTACTCTTGGAACTTCTCGGAAGAGTAGTTGAGCTTGTGACTCGAGACTACGAGTGAGAGAGAGAGAGAGAGAGAGAGAGAGAGAGAGAGAGAGTTACAATTTGATTTCTCGGTAGGTGAGATGCTGAAGAGTGTATATGAACATGGTTATACAGGAGAGAGTGATAGGATAGAAGACAAGTCGTGGGACTTTAGTTAATGGAAATGTGGTAAGGTTCTATGTGTACGTGTTTATGTTCATCTTTGTCTTTTCTATGGTTTTCTATCCTTTGAAGAATTTTATTGACTTTGAAGCAGTCAGATTTCATGTGTTTGTGTGAGTAGGAACATTGTTGTAAATAATTGATTATTTAAGTGAACCAGTTTGTATTTTTAACACAGAGATATCTGTCTCTCAATAACAACGGATTCTATCTTTGTAATTCAAGGTCAATTTTTCAAACAGCAAAACAAATAAAAATCAAGGTTAATCGAAGATGAGCTTGCAAAGCTCAAAATTTCGGTTATACTTTCGTAACTTAATTAATTATAAAGTATCAATCCTGCATATCAAAATAGCTTGACCCTGTTCATCTGAAATAAAAAAAAAAAAACACTTGCAAATATTAGCAGGGCCAACACTTTTGTGTGTGTATATATAGCATTAAAACGATTTGTCTCTGTCTTAGGCTTTAGTATCCATATGATAAATGTGACGTTGGTGCTTCGATCTTAGCTATAGTCCCGACGTTCTTTCTCTCCATATCTTGTTAGGTCAGTCTTATCGAAGAATATAAGTTGACGCGTGTGACCTAGCTTTTGGCCACAATCTTGAGTCCTTGATTTTTACTTATTTTTGGCTAAAAGTATCTAAAAGATGTTAAACAAAAATATTGAGTCATAAAGTTAAGAAATCATGGTGTGTTTGGTTAATCATTAAGATTTTTTGTTATGTCTTTTAGTTTAAGTAGTAACAGTCAGTGCACGTGAATACAGTCAGACACTTTATCGACAAATTCATGTTGATTTATGTAAGCCAAAAATACTTTATGAATTGTATTCTAAAAAGCTCGGCTAATAAACTACTTCCAATCTTCATATCCAATAACAACTAACTGACCCATATAAGTCAAAAAATCAAGTAAAATCATAGGATAATAGTTTATATATAGATCAAATTCATAGCTTTCATAAGTTCGTTCAACGACTTTTCAAAGCTAAAAATAAAAAAAAATAAAATTAATATTTAAACGTGAGCGAACGTATATGATAAATCGACAAGTTACACGCTCAACTCGGTCAAAATAAAAACAGCTGACGTTCTGTATATATATGCATATTAGGATCTGAGGAAGTGAGAGGGGGGGGGGAGAAGGAAGCGGTTATATACGTTGTTCGCTCGCGTTACGATCTAATGACGCATAACTTTCCACATGAATAATTCGATGGGCGCACTGGCTGGCTAGTATAGTATAGCTAGCTATAGAGAGAAAACGCTTCCACCTTCATATTACATACTATAGCGATAATCGTGGGAGAGGAGAAGAAGAAGGAGGAGAAGGTGGTGGTCTCAACATGCGAGGAGAGATTTTGGGTAGGGGAATTATGTGAGGATCGAAAGCGTTTTCATATCGGAGCAAAGAAGAAGAAGAAGAAGAAGAAGGGCAGCTACTGGGCTACACCAATTTTGTATACTCATACTACTACTACTACTACTACTACAACCTCTCCTTCTGACCCACTGACGCTAGCACCGGTGCGCCTAATGCAATGACATTATCTCGGCCGATTTATCATCCGGGACGAGAGCTTTTGCACGCGTCGCTTGGCTTACGCGATTTTCGCTTTTTTCTCTCTTTTTCTTTACTTGCTGACGCTTTTCTTCACCCTTGGCTTTTTTTTTTTACGTGTGTGTACTATAAGGGAGATTCTTTACTGAGCCTTGGCCAAGAAAATTCGTTGACTTTTTTTATCAATTTTTTTTTTTTTTTTTTTTTTTTTTTTTTTTTTTTTTTTTTTTTTTTTTTTTTTTTTTTTTTTTTTTATTTTGTTTTTTTTTTTTTTTTTTTTTTTTTTGGTATTACTATACGAGAGAGCTTTTTTATTTATAATCTAATAGTTTTTACAGGTTACAAACCTGATATCAGTCCTCTATTATTACTACAAAAAAAAAACTATTATAAATCAATTCTAATTCCAGGCAGCACATTTTTTTTTATACGCAAATTCTCTCGGATGAAAAATCGTGTATCTAAGCATCGTGTGTGCGACCTACTCTCAAACAATCCGTCCAAAAAAAAAAAAAAAAAAAACGTTAAAGGATCACGCTGCGTCAGCACAGAGAGCTCCCAAAAACTAGATCGTCCAGGTTTTGACAAATGACGCGTTCAGTACAGCAGATAGGAAAAAAAGAAAGAGATATGCTTGCGCACGATGACAAGGTCTGCTTTAATTTTCCCAAAATATAAATATATATATATATATATATATATATATATATATATATATATATATATATATATATATACCCAATGGGATATGTGTGTATGTATGTCCCAAAAATTTTCAGACCCCCTGACGATACTTTACAAATATTTGTCACAACAGCAGCCAGCTGTCGACAAGTGTGTTTCCAAAAGCTTGATTTTCGCGCAATTTATTATACGCGCGAATATGTCCAATATCTCCCTTATATATATAGGTACCTTTTCCTGTGGAACATTTGCTTGAGTAATTAATCCCGAGCAGTTTGTATAGCGTCATTTGTTTTTGAAGTTGTATTGTATACTGAAAGGTGAAATTTTTGAAATTTGATTATTGATTATTTTGAATTTTTGAAAATTTTGATGTTTATTGGTTTACTTATCGATTTGTTAAATTATGATTTATTTTAGTGTAGAAATGTTAATTTAGGTTACTTTTTTTTATGGTAAATATTCAAATTTATGTAATCTAAGGCTTTTACGTCTTTTACTTTTGGTTTTTTGGAATTAAGTAACTGATTTATTATGATTTATGTGTAGATTGATGACATTGAATTATTTTCTATATATACATATTATAGGTAGGTATGTTATAGATTAAAGATACTAATGATCATCATGATGATATGTTGATAGATTAATGTATTGTGTATTAACATATTAAGCAGGACTATTATTGTTAAATCCAGAATTTTGGTTGTTATTGATAATTGGATATATGTAAATGGATGATGATATAATAAGCTTATTAATTCTGACAACGTGTCATGATTATTTATTAAATAAAACTTACATTTGTTTATTTATTATCATATGACATTTAATTATTTATGATTCTTAAAAAAAGTGAACGAAAATTAACAAGATATAAATAACGAGACATGACAACTTATAAAACAAGCAAGAATGAAAAATATAGTAACGAAATAAACGAGATATAAAAAAAAAACACGATCATTTCAATTCAATTTCACTTTCTTCTTCCAGTTTACACATTTCGTTTTTAATTTTCCGTTATTTTCTTTTTCTTCCTTATCCGTTGTCAACATCCCAATGTGCGTGTCTCTCATTCGTTACACAATGTAAAAATTCATGAAGAAAAAAAAAATCACGAAAGCAAAGAAAACGAGGGATAAGATATCAGACGCAAGGGAGATGAAACTGTCAGTGTCATTAATTTCTGCCTATGGCATTTTTTCGTCGTAGATCTCTATACACTACAGTAACCTTACTCTAATGCATTACTCTCTCTCTCTCCCCTACAATATTCTTCGTTTGATACCCAACACTGCCAAAGCTTCCTTACTCCCTTACTTACTGTTCTTGGTGTCCTGAGAATTCGTCCATTTTTTTTACTAACGTGGGATGCATAATAAATTTCATTCCGTCGGATGTCACTACCCACAGCATTACGTAGACTGATTTCCTTTCGACGCGCCAACGTCGCGAGGTTAAAAAAAAAAAAAGAAAATTTTTTTTTTCTCTTGTACCCTAGGGGGCTATATACGCCACTCGAACTCTCGTTCTCATTAATACCTCTTGGTTGAAAGCTCGTCTCTAGCCTGAGCTTGCAAATCATCTCTCTCTCTCTCTCTCTCACTTTTATACAACTCGAATTGAAATGTGAGCTTTTTACAATTAAGCTGGTCTAAGACCAGTGTCACATATATACAGTCTCTGTAGAAAAAAAACAGCATAACGACACTCTGTGTACAGGATGTGCGGTTGATATTCTCGTTGTTACGAGCCACAGGCACGCACACGTACATATAGTCTACAGAAAATAATTTCAGCAACAATGAGGCTTTAAAGGCCACAGAAAAGTAGAATCAAGAAAAAAAAAGAAAAAAAGAGAGAAGATCCTCGTTAAAATTCATTTTTCCCTGGGCATGTACTATACCCAAGCACTGTCCGCTGCTTCTCATTTCCAAGTCCACTTTGTCTGAGCTTGAGAGAGAGAGAGAGAGAGAGAAAGAAAGACAAAAAAGAGCACGCAGCCATCCTTAATTTAGCTAGAGCCATCGCAAAGTCTAACGCTCTTTTGCTTCTTTTGTCGCTATTGCGAAGAAAAAAATGAGAGAGAAAGAGAGAAGTACTTCTTTTTTTTTTAGAAGAGACGATTTACGCGTGCTTATGCGAGAAAGAAAGAGAAAGAGAGATTAGGCTCTTTTCGTATAAAACGCTAATTTATTCTTGGTAGGGGGAATTTTTCTCTGAAAAAAATGTGTGACGTTTCTAGTGTCGTTGTACTGTCTACAACTTGACGTAAGAGAAATTAAATTTTTCAGGGTGGATGAGCGACGATGTGTGTGTGTGTGTGTCTTTTTAGTGAGTCTGACAGACGCGGGTTTCTGGATTTCAAGAGAAAATTGCTTGTTACATATTCGTGGCTGGTGGTAATTTTTCAAGTTTTGTTTATACAAATTAATGTCTACACTTGTTGCTTGTTTGTCGTTGTAGGATTTGTGAAAGGAATGAATAAAATAGTGGGTTGGTTTGTGTATGAAACTTTTGTTTAAATTTTAGTTTTTACGTATAAAAGCTAATCTCTAGGTTTTTTAACCTGTAGATTAAAATATAACGTTCTAGACTTGAATTCTGAGTAAAATATGAAATAAACGAGGACCAATAAATTTATTTTAACGAAACAATATTCTCAATATTTTACAATAGCTACCTGCAAATACCAAATAACTAAAAAAAAAGAAAAATTCTAAAGATAAAAATTTAAGACGTAGCAAAGAGATCCAGGTGATACCAAATTAGCTGAGAAAGAATCTTTCATTCTAAAAGGCAGCAAAAAAAGGCCAAGAAACTTACTGCATTAATACTCGGAAAACGAGTTTTCCAGCTTAGAATTAATTAAGGAAAAATCGCGTCTATGGTGCATGCTTATACTCCAAGAGTCTATTGTTAGCACGACCGCTTTTCATCATTCCTCTTTTCATTCTATCATTGCTGTCTATCCTTTTTTTTTACGAGAATTTAATTTCTTCTTTATAATGTAGTCGACGGACGAGGATCTAAATTGCCGAGATGAAAAAGAAAAGTGGGGTAAATCGGATGTAGAGTCGGAGTTAAAGTTACAGCGGTTAAGAAAGGATAAAAGTCATCAACTAAAACTAAGTAAGTTGTAGTTGTTGAGTTAGTTTTAAAAAAGAAAAGTAAGACAATGAGATATCTGTTAAAGTATTAATAAAAATTAAATACTTTTATTGATTTATTATATTTCTTTTTATTGAAAATAAAAATATATATAGATTTTGATTAAGATGTTTTAATACTTTAATTATTTAGTTTTAAATATTAATTAACGCTGCTATATTATCTTCTAGTTTTCCATTTTTTTAGCAGTTTTCCAAAACTTTTCTTCAATATACCTTTTTCCACTTTAATATTGCAGTTTGAAGATCCTAAGGATATCAAGAACACGCTCATATATCCGAGAGAAAGTAACCGTTTCGACAAGACTCAGCGTTTCAATTGAAATGTTCAGCCTCTTTCTGCCTATTCTAGTGGTCTGTTTGGCAGAGATAGCTACACAACTCATAACTTGCTATCCTGAAAAAAAAAAAAAATTTCTCAAGTTGACTTTTATATTTCGTTCTTATATTTATCCTTTTTATCATTCTAAAGACTTTTTTTATCCTTGTTAAATAAATAGAAAATGTTTATTACAGAAGTAAAACAAATTCAGTAGTTCAAGTCAATATATGATCAGACATGATAAAATATCATTTATCAGTCGTTCTGATACATAAGTTGTTATTATTGTCAAATAAGTTTATTACAGCACTAAGCTTACTAATATTTGTGATAAATTATGTTACAAATCAATATTATCTATAAGTCACTTGGAAAAGACAAGTAGAAGAGACAAAAATCTACCGCATGTAATCGTAGCGTGAACTGATCGCATATACTTATAGAGATAAAAAACATTCCACTTCGTCCTTCGTAAAGTGCTATCCTCTCTTATTCTTGGCAAGAAGTTTCACGCGCATTTCCTGTACGTAATGACAACGATTCGTCTTTCCTTGGCCTCCTCTTCTTCTTCTTCTTCTTCTTCTCATCGTGCATTTTTCTTAAAAGCCACATTGGTCGATTTTACGTTCTTCGACTGATTACCATCATTTCTGAAAACCGATTTTTCTTCTTAAATTCGATTTTTTCCCAATGGATAAAAAAAAAATAAAAAAAAAGTCAAGTCACTTATTAAACTTTCAAAGATGCCGATTCATTTTCAGATTGCAGTTTGAAAAATTCTATTTCCAAGATAGAGGGGATATATTAAAGTTACGTACTTTTTCAAAAAAAGTTGGCAAATTTTTTCTTATCGTTGTAACTCTTTCAACTTCCAAATCGTAAAGTTTACTTAAAAAAAAAAAAACTTAAACTTATGGTAGAAACTAATTCACTTTTTTACACTAAAAATATTACAAGTATATAACTGATGCGAACCTTAACTTTTTTTTTTTGGTTAGTACATCATTTTATCGGTAAAAAAAAAAAAATATCTCACAAAGTTTGAAAATTAATGTAACATCTCATATTTTTTTTTCCCTCAGTACTTCTGAAAAAGGGTACCTGTATGAATAATGTAACTCTACGTTATATACATGTATACAGAGAAGCATCGTAAAGCGGTATAAAACCCAAAATTTATGTTATACGATTAAACTTTTGCCATGTTTTTGTTAAGAGAAAATAATAGCAGAAGCAACTCTCTCTGGCTTGTGTTGTTGCTTATCAGAAATTCAAAAGCCAGAGAGAGAGAGAGAGAGAGAGAGAGAGAAAGAGAGAAAGGTAGGAAAGAGAGAAGCAAAGAGCGCGAAAATTCAAAAGTCCGCGGTTTATACTTGCACGATGAACATCATTTACTTTTACTCGCGTTGAAGTACGATTTCACGTGAAAGAGAAAAAGAGAGAGAGAAAACGAGTGGCATAGTGCAATCCATTACGAAGATTGCAACGTTTCTGACGTGATATATTGTTCGTGTGATGCAATACACCGACGTATATACACATATACAAAAACGTAGCTTGCGAAAAATTTCTTTTTGAGCAATGGCAAGGAATTTTTCATTTTAAAAATGTTGCCCATACGCTCTTTCTCTCTTTTTCGTTCCTGCATATATACATGTAGCCCTTGATCTACTGCTTTTGTCATTTTGACGAATACACTCTCTTTATACTCCCTTGTCAAAGTAACAATCATTTAATAATTCTTTTTTTCTCTTTATTTTTATGTTGCAGGTACGCTATAAGATACCATAGTATTTGTCAACCTATTAAAAAACAACAACAACTTTCAATCAGTAAGTTCAACAAAATCATAATTCACAATACAAAAAATGCAAAAAAATAAAATACCTGATAATATATTTCAAGAGAGACAATTCACGTCAAACATGAAGATAATCAAATCATGCACAAAGCAATCCATCTCCCGTAACTTTTTTTTTCATTTATTTTTCAAACATACACACATACACACATCATCTATACAGGCTAAACAAAGATTCCTCACTGACTTAGTCAAACCTTGCATCCAAATCACGCAGAACAAACAAACGCGTTTCTCGCTTCAATAGCCTAACTCGCTCGCTCGCTCGCTCGAGAGAGAGAAACAGAAAGGCAGAGATAGAAGCGTTCGAAATCAGTGCTAATCCAACGCTAGCGTTTTCGCAGCTGCATCCGGACATACACACACATACACACATACAGAATTGGTACGCGCGTGCGACCTCGTCGTACGACGTCGTTTTCGCTGAGCAAACTCTGCTTCAAGCTAGCAAGCAAGCAAGCACGTTGGCCTCATCCTACTTCATCCAATGTGCATATACATACTTGATTTTCGTGTATGTGTATATGCTGTATGTGTTATATATTGTATGTGTGTAAGCTATTATCGCAAAGTGTACGTTATTGTGTAATCTCTAGCGACGACGAAATCATTTGGGTTTTCAAACGTTTTTTATTAATTGCCTATGAGATGTTAATTAAGTCTGTGTGTAAAAAGCGATCAATTTATTTTTTTTTTTTTTAGTGAGTGTAAAAAGGGAACATTGAATTGAAGTTGTAGATGAGTGTTATTAAATTTTGTTGCGTATTTTTTATAAGCTTGGAATTAAAATTGTTACTTTTTTTTCTACGAATCTAATCAAAAAAATTCTGTTAATCTGTCGGATTTTATTTCTATGAGTATAAAAAATTATTTGAAAAGAAATATTATTACATTTTAAAATCAGATTTATTAATAAAAAGAAAAATATATTATCTTATAAATCCTGCAATCTCATTATCTCGTAATACATAAATTAAATAATAATAATAATAATAATAATAATAATAATAATAAAGTACATAACTCTCTCCTTACACGAACGCAATATACAAATATATCCAGCAATCATATTACTGCTCTAATATTCAAGCCATTACCATTTAAATCTTTCACAAAAATATAATTTCTTTTCCTCATATACAACTTCCACATATATATACATATATAGCAAACTCACCACAAAGCCAACCCTGGGTCCACTGGTGGCCAAACTCTCTTGCCCATATATACGTTGCAAAGTAACGTTACTGCAGCTGCCTCTATACTATCGCCGCGGGTACTTGGCTTATGTGCCGCGTAATCCGATAATCGCGCGTCGGCCGTAAATCACGTGTCTAGCTACTACTGGTGTTACTTTAGCTATATGCGATCGGTTAGCTTTATATATGACTTTTCTTCGAACTCTAGAAAGTCTTGTTGTTGTATATAAAGTTGAATGATATGTGAATGCTTATATTATGTAATAATGGTATCGACTTTAATTAAAAAATTATGATATTTTATTTTATAAAAAATTAGACAAAAGAGAGTATTTAAGATTTCAAGCATTAATGGTACCTGTAATTAAAACTTTTTGTCACATCTTTATATTATTCTTGTCAAAAAAACACATACTTTATTCTCCCAAATTTTTTCATAAAAACGTTCACATACCTCTTCTATATCATCGCTAAAATTCCATAAATAAATTAAGCTTGAAAACCCGAAAAGAGGTAAAAAGCATACATATATAGTAAAGAATGCAAAATTATTTTGTGGTAAGCATAAAGTCGAAGATAATGCGCCTGTGAAAAAGCTATAGTGCTTTTCGTATGTGTATATATAGAGCAAAGCTTTGTAGCTACCGAGTCCACTTGAATTATGAACGCTAAGTCGAAAGAGATGGAAAGATCGAAAGAGTCACAAAGACTCTGATGTGGTGGTAGTGATGGTAAAGAGCTGCGTTGACGAAAATTTTCAACGAGCTCTTGATGGATATATATATGTGCGTCGTCCGATGAAAAGTTCTTTTAGGCTTATGTTTTATGCAGTGTGTCGTGGTTATATAATATGTGTATGGATGATGTTGGAAGGTCGCTTGGATGTTGAATTATCATTTTATAGAAGGGTGTACTTGTCTGTGATGGTTAAATTTTTGTATAAGCATTTTTTTTTGTTTATTGTTTGGGATTAAGAAAAAAATATTATGTTGATAAAGTAAATTTTTTATTAATTACGGTATAGTTAATGTTGTGCATTTTTGTCTATGTCGATTAAAAAAAAGATAGGGGATAAATTTTTCTCGTTAAAATGCTGTTGAAATGCTTTTTTATTGCAGCTAAATGATTCAACGCGCCATAAAATTAATGCTCGTGAAAAAAATTGCGATAATACAGTTAAGTAAAAAAAAAAGTTAATTGAATAGGATATGATAAAAAATGAGTTGAAAGGGGAAAAAGTTTAAATTAAAAAAAAAATTTAATTTTACTTAAACTAATGTACTACCGTTTTTTTTTAAATATTATAATTCAAATATTACATTTTATAAATAACCTAAATAAACCTTATCTATCAGCAATTAACACCATTCGTTACAACACCAATTTTAAATTACATATATTCGCGTCTACATTAATAAATTAACAAATTTTCTTCCACACCGATTAACAAGAGATAAAATGAAAAACCAATAAATTCACAAACTCCCTAGAGGTATTTCCAAATTACGTTTAACTTTTCTATCTGCAAAAGGAATCGAGAGTTGCGAAAACATATTCAACTCGCGTACTCTACAGTAGTAAATCACTCCCTCCCCTCCCCCCCATTTTCCCTTTCCATTTTCGCATTTGCTTCCCTCTAAAACGGTACAACGGTAGAAAATTCGCCTGTAGCAACAATAAAACGAGAATCGCGAGAACACCAGCTTTATATATGTATGATACCAAAGCAAGATCAGAGAGACCACGTACGAAAGATATTATGCAGTTGAAAGTTTCGATATTGCATTTTTGCTTCTGTGGTGTGTGTATGTGTACTGGCGATAATTTTTCTTTAAATTTTCAATCTTTCCTTTTTATTGATTTTATATATTATATGGTTATTCTTCATTTTTAGCTTTCAAATTTCGATTTATATTTTTTTTTGAATAGATAGAAATTGAGCTTAACATTAAATCTGACCTAAATTGATCAATCACGTGTATTCTTGATTTAAATCAATAATGTACTCGTTAAATTCCAAAAGGATTCTTCAAACAAAATCGTAATGCAATTTTAAGAGAAAAGAAAAATTGTTTGCTGAATAAAAAAAAATGAAAAAAATAATGGCAACGCATACACTACCCATACACCAATCTGTTTTATTTTAGCACATTGAACGGTATTTACTTATTCCAGCATCTAAAAAATGTTTGATTTTTTTCGCTCTTTGTTTTTTTTTTTTTTTTTTTTTTTTTTTTTTTTTTTTTTTTTTTTTTTTTTTTTTTTTTTTTTTTTTTTTTTTTTTTTTTTTTTTTTTTAATTTATTTTTGATATAAAGAAGAAGTACAAAGATGCGAAAGTTGATAAAAAAAAAGTAAAGCTAAAGGAATAGGAATGCGTAGTGTTTTTTTTTACTCGCTTTGTTCAGTAAAAATTCTTAACGGAAACTATCTGAAATGAATTTAGTTTTTTTTTTAACGACGTGTTTACTAATATATTCGTTAAATTTAAAAATTTTAAATAAAGATTGTGTCTGTTTTAACAATCAATTTATAAAATAATAGTCTTCGTTGGCATTTTTTTCTTACGTAGATGTATTTAAGTAGCTTAAAAGAGCTGCATCTTCAACTTAATAGATGACTTCTTGTTCTCTATCTTTTTTACTCTTCATCGTTTTACTGTAATTAAAAGACAGTGTTTCAGACGACGTCAAGCATACGGCGCATCAGACGACGACGACCATTTCTACTGACACGTCTTTTCTTTCCTCCTCTTTTACTCTCGTGTTCTAAAAAAAAGAAAGAAGAAGAAGAAGAAAGACAAGATGAAATTGACATTCTAGTAATTATTTTTCTCCTTTCGTTCTCTAGTTGCATGGATAAATACCGAGTTTCCTATCTTATATAGTTTCTTTTTCTTCTTTTTTTTTTTTTACAGTTTTGTTGATTGAAATTTTAATCTTTGTATTTTTTTATAGTTTTTTTTTTCTTTTTAATTTTTAAGAAAATATGCTATCAGAATTTTTCTCGAGCTTTGAATTTGTCAGCCTTTTTTAAAAGTTCTTTTTTTTAAAAGTACTTTTAAGTCGAAAGCTGAAAAGCACACTTTTATTTTTAATTACTCAAAAATTATCAACTTGAATATTATAAATATTAATTAATCATATTTTTAAAAAGAAAAATTATAAATTCTTTTGTAATTATACATTAAAATTATATCGATAATATTATAAATGAAAACGTATAAGATCACAAAAAAAAATTTAATAACTATTTACTCTTCAACATTTATAATTTAGGTCACATAATTCTCGATTGATCGACATCTATATTTAAGAGTCGATCAAATAGTCGACCTTAACCAAGGACCCACAACAACATTTTTTTTTTCTACTTCAGCAAAGTACACACACGTGCATCAATTTCACCGTTACGGGAAAGATAGTTTGCGTGTAAGTATAAGAATAAGAGAGAAAGATAGAAAAAAAGCGAGAAGAGCAGGGACATGCGGGTACGAGATTAATGATGAGTAAGGGAGGGAAGACAAGAGCTTGTCCGCTTACCGCAAAATCAGTCGACTTTTTTTTTCAATCCATCCCTTACTAGGCTTGCCCATCACTTTTTCTTTTTTTTTTTTTATTCTTGTATAGTATAGCCGTTCGAATGAATTGCCATTATTGTTGCGACGTTGAAATGTAGAACGAGAGAAATAAGAGATGTCGGTGAGTCTTTTTTTTTTCTTCTTTCTCTCATCTAGACTTTGCTCTACCGATGCGTAATTTGGAGTCACAGTATAGGTATATATTCTTGGATACATAAGCGATGAATACGACTGATTTTTCATTTGCGAGTTTATTATATACCTGAGCTTGAATGTAACGAAATGTTGGATGGATGAATGTATATTAGTCATAAATTTCTTCTATTTATTTTTTTTGTCATTTGACCTGGAATATTCACAAATTTTTATTTGGTGATATTTTTATTAAAAAAATAAAGAAATTAATCTATGTTTTTTATATACTCATCTAACTATAATAAAAAATTATATTTTTCAAGACATTCTTAAACATAAAAATTGCATAATCTCATCCAATCAACTAAAATCTATTTAAGCAGCTAACATCAACATTTTAAAATTAAAAAAAAAAGGAATCTAAAAAATTCTGTTAGCACAAACATCGTTAACGGTAATTTATACTCATCAATTAACGTCCAAAGCTTACCATACATATATATACCACATGTGGGTGAAAATTTACACAGACCCGCACTGGCAAACAGTTTAAATTCTATCTCAGCTCTTGAATCATCAGCGTACTTAGGAATTTCCCTCTCTTCTTTCTTCTTAATACACATACTCACAAAATTTTACATTACTCTACTCAGAATTTTAAATTTATCTTTTTTCCATCATGATTTACTATCTAAAAATACACGCTTTTCTGCACACAAATATATAGTGGAAATGAGAATAAGAAAGTTACAAAAAGAGAAATGCTAGTATACGAACCCTGTGATATACCAAATAAAAAGATAGAGAGACAGAGATATAGGAAGGGAAAGAGTATATATATCAGGAAGGAGGCACGTGGATCAATGAAGATGTGCCGTTAGATGCGCGCAGGTATGTGCGCGTGTGGTGCATGTTATAGCCGTTGTGCTGTTATATATATACACTTGCTCGTTCGCTTGGGTATATAGCTTTGCTCTTTTGTAGGTCAAGTTTGAGATGCCGTCAATGCCGAGATAGAGAGAAAAAGAAAAAAGAGAATACATATAAAGTCTTTTCTATTTTCTTACCCATCGAAAGTCGGATTTCCGTTTACTTCTTCTGACACTATACTCTTTACTCGTTTTTTTTTTCATCCTGACTTCTGGTCCCTTTACTTGAGAGCATCTCTGTGCTTTTGAGCAAATGTATATTCGCTGAGAGAGTGGGTATTTTTTTTTTGTGTTTTTTTCGGAATCAGAGATTTTTTCTCTATTTTTCTTCTTTTTTTTGGAGGATTTTTTGTACTTTCGGATCTGGGATAGTAAAAAGTTAGTATCTGGTTTTGGTATTGAATGTTGTAAGGAAAAATAATGGTTTGACGGTATATTTTCTTTTTATTTATTTTTTTACTATTTTTAGTAACAATGAATGATGGTTGTTACTTTTGAATTTAAAATTAATTAAATTAAATAATAGAACCTAAAAAATTAGCTAATTAATATAAGCAATTCTCGCGATAATAAGATATCCAAAAAATCAACAAAAGAAAATCATAAACGCAAGCAAATTATCCAAAAGTATAACTGTCATATATTTTTAACAAACAATAATAAAAAAAAATATCTCAGTATCCCAAGCGTCTTTTAAAGTTAACAAATGTAGCACGTAAATCTCGGTATACAGTATAAAAAAAAAAAAAAAGGAAACCCAGGTAATCAGGATTAAAATTACGACAGCAAAGTAAACGAGCTTACGATTTCTCAAGCTAATTTGCCTGATAGAGAAAGAGATGGGCTTATCTCGAAACTGAAAATCTTTATCCGAGCAGTTGAAGCTACTTTATTTAAGCTTAAATTTGTCAAGCAGACGAAGGTATTGATTTGAAACAAGGACGTATAAATAGTCTGGATTCTATTTTTTATTCATTTTACCTTTTTTTGTATTAGCATAACCTTTCTTGCGTTTATTTTCAAGGTATCGTGGTATAGATAAAGTGACGAAATACGATACTCAATTTTTATGCAAAATAGATAAACTTGTTAAAAAAAAAAAAATCGGTGTTTCAAATAGTGAATCAACGTATACCGAGAATCCTATTTTATTCGTGATGTAACAAAAGAATCTATATATACGGATGTAAAAAAGGGTTTTCTTCGACAGAAGTTTATCATCTCAACCCAAAGCAAGAAAAAGAAAACTCAGCCTAGCTTGAAAAACCTTTTATAGCCAAAGCTATATATGTGTGTTACCAGCCCGGTCGTTTGTAATTTCTCGAGTGCAGCTGCTGCTACTGCTACTACCGAGTGGGATGTATAGGAATAGCGATTGAGTTAGTTTTCTCTACCGAAACTACTACTACTACTACTATTACTCCAATCGAGGCGTACCGAAACAAGTTTTAGTCAGCTCTTGAAGTTATTTTTTTTCTTGAGAAGGAAGAGGAAAAAAACAAGGACGCGATTCGTTTCTTTTACTGGTGAAAACGTATTGGGAGCTGATTTTTTTTTTTTGTTACTGGTCTTTTATAGCATCCGCAGATGCTATTAACTGGCTGTTGTTAGAGACGAGATTGGCTGTATCAGCTGAGTAAAATGGGTGAGGATTCAGAGAAAGAGAAAGAGAGATAGTCTGTGTTATAGAAGCTTTTTGGCCTGGTTTGATGTGTTCAGATGTATGTTTGTGTGCTTTAGCTTTTGTGACTCCTTAGCTAATAGAACTAATTTACGAATGTTATTTGGCTGCTTTGTGAGTTGGAAATTAGAGAAGAAATTATTTGATAAAATAAATAAATGTAAAATAGATGTTAAGATTTTTTATCGATTAAATATAAAACGAAAAAAAAAATCTTTCTTAAAAACTGCGACTTAACACAGTTTAAATCTCAGATATACATAGATTTGATGGGAATACTATAGTCGACAAGACTGACCGCACTAGAACGTACGAATATTGTCCGACGTGACATTGCATTCAATTCCTGTGGATGGCGACAGTAGACTGACTGACTGACTGACTAAGGGAGTAAAAAAGAACAGCTTTTCTTCTCTCTTTTTGCTCGACGAAGAGAAAGCAGCTGTCGGTGGTTGGTTGGGTATCTTGTCCCAATATAACTGGAGGGCACATCTGCGATTTTCTTCGAGCTCTGAACGAGGTCGGACGTGACGACACTTCGTTTTGCTATTGCTAGGAAACGACGACGACGATGACGATTTTTGGGGTTTCTAGTGTTAGGATAATTAGGTATGGTTTTTAATTGGTGATTGGATCTGATTGTTTTTTTTTTTTTTTTTTTTTTTTTTTTTTTTTTTTTTTTTTTTTTTTTTTTTTTTTTTTTTTTTTAATTTTTATTTTTTTTTTTTTTTTTTTTTTTTGTTTTTTAATTTTTTTTTTTTTAAAAAAATATGTATACGTGTGATTTATCTATTATCTTGAGATGAAAACTGAAAATTTTAACTTCATTAAATTTATGGCTTCACGAATGGATATTATAAAAGTGGAAGAAAGCTCAAGTTCGTTAGGAAGAATTTAAAAGACAAGTTGATTAAGAATTCAAGAGATTCAATGCATATAGCCATAGATAACTTAATAAAAGCAAACTTTCTTTCAGTTCCAACAAAAATTAATTCAATATCCTTGTCTTTCTTTTTTTTTCTTTTATTTTTTAATTTACCGTTAAAATTGAAATAATTAATTTTAACGATGACAACGTCGTCACGTTTAGGTAAAGAAAAGTTTTACTTCATTTATCGTATTCTATATCTCTCTCCTTCTCTAAATTTATGACTATCAAAATATAATTGGGACAGGATTTACAAGGGATCAAGTACATAAAGTAGGCCAACATCAAGCAGAAAATTATCACTTTAAAACAAGCTGGAACTCTTTAATAAACCTAAAATCTACAACGCCATATAAATTTTAATCTTAATACGAATCTCTCTCTCTATCTCTCATTTTAATTCTCTCAATATTTCTTATCAGCATTTCATCATTATAAACTATATATAACGTCATTCTATCGTTACGTAAGCTATATACTTTCCTTCTCTCTTTTACTTACTGGTATATATATTAGCCTCCTGACTACGAAACCAACTGTAACAATTATTGATTTCGCAAAAGCAGATTCTGGCATGATGCCAGAGAGTTCTACCTAACGATTATTCGCATGCTGTTACTCCTGCTTCCCTTTTGGGTTGAGTGAGAGAAGGAAGAGAAAAGAAAAAAAAAGGACGGTCAGAAAGACGAGCAGTTACTGCTGTGTAAACTTGGTACTTATTTTTTTTTTTTTTTTTTTACTTGTGAATTTCTTAGAGTAAAGTTACTGATAAACCTTGTTTATATTATGCGTTTAAAAAGTTTTTTGGATCAAGTATGTTGTTGTTGTTGTCGTTGTCGTTGTTATGTACTTAAAAAGTTAAGCTTGTTGACTGTGACTTTAGAAATTTTTATGATTTTTTATTGGAGAAATCGAGTAGTTAAGAAAGAATTTTTATTTTTTTGATTCTTATTTGATATTATTTGCAAAAAATAAGTTTTGAAATTTGTAAGGGAAAGGAATGAATATCGAATTTTAAAGAGACTCTGAAATATGAAAATATTTTTGTATCGAAATAACATGCTAATATATGTTTACAAAAGATAATATAAGTCTTAATAAAGAAAATTTTTCATTATTAATTTCTATCATAGTCCCTTTTTAAACATAACGTAAAAAATAAATTTTATTGAGCAAACAGATTTCCAGAAGCTTAATAAATTCAATATACCTATTTGAAATTTATAATAATAGTTTACGTAGGCGATAGCTTATTTTTTTGTAAAAGTAAACTCAGGGCAAGCTTTTTTTATGCTCTATAAGAAAGCATTTTATCAACATAGCAAACATTTACTTACGTGCAAAGTAGTACTTGAGTAGCTTGTTATTCAATTTCAGGGATCCAAAGCGAACAATTTACAAAAAAAAAAAAGAAAAAAAGATTATAAAAGAAACTTGACTCACCCTATAAATATTGTTGTTTTTCCAGTGTTGAGATGATAAAAAAAAAAGGAAAAGTATCGATCGAACAAACCTCGCCTCCGGCATTGATCCTAATTGCTTCGGTAATATCCTTCTTTCTTGTGCCAACGCATAAAAAAAAATGTAGGTCACACTGGTTTAACTTGGTCCTTTACTGCAAGCTTCCAAAAAATCTGCAAACAGAAAAAAATGTGTTTTCTTTTTATTTATTTATTTTTTTTTTTTTTTGACAAACTTGAGTTATGTGTTGGAAAGCTCAGAAGAACTTCATCTTCGAGTATAAGTATAAGGAGGAAAAGCCTTAAAGGGATTCTACATGGTCATACAGCCTGAGGCTACGTTTTATTTAAAGCATCTTCAGCAGCTTTTTATTTATAATTTATGAAGTTAAAAAACTTCAAACTTTTTCTTATTAATGAAAAAGCTCATTTAAAGTATTATTATTCACTCGAATGAATTGTATAATAATTATACAAGATAATTTTAAAAATTTGATTTTATTCTAACTTAATTATTTTAAGTTCATTAAAATAAAAGTCTCGCAAAAAAAAATTAAATCAACACTTCTCTCCATCTCTTTAAGTACTCGCAAAACCCAGTAATTTATAAATTTACAATTCTAAAAAAAATCAATGTATATTCAAGCATATACACTAACTTATAAATCAAGCTCTAACTTTTTTTTCTTACCAATAAAACTATTCAATTAATTATTTTTTTCATAAATATTCATTTCAATTTATATTTCCAAGAAAGAAAAAAAAAAGAAGAAGAAAAAGGAAAAAAGAAAACATCGTACAATAACAAAAAAAAAAAAAAATAATAAGGAAGTAAAAATTCATCATTTCTGTTTTTCTTTCATATACCCTCGCTAGCATACATAAATATACCTTTAGAAAAACACTTACGTAACATAAACACATTGTATAGTAGTAGTAACGGAAATGAAGACAAAAACAAAACGTACGTTTTTCACATACACAAACTCACCAAAGAAACAAGCCTTCAGCTCCGAAAGAGACGTACGTATATACGCTACGAATAAGAAAGCTCTTATTTATACGACAAGCTTTCAATACACAAGTTCTCTCTCTCTCTCTCTTTCACCCCTTTTTGGCGCCAGCCATAACGTCGAGACATCTCAGAGGGAGGTAAAAAGGTTTCACTCTCTTTCTCTCTCTCTCTCTTCCCGTTTTATCTCAAAGCTCACTTAACCCAAATTCACTGTCGTTACAATGGAACATGAGAAAGGGGAAAAACACACATACACACATACTCACGCTTAGCAACAACGACGACGAGTCCAGTCGTCGTGCATCAAAATTACACTGCGGGGATCAAGAATACTGAGGGAGGGGATGATGAGTGCCAAGGCGCCGCGACGTCCTGGCGCCAAACAGCATCCACGGCGCCAGTAGTTTTCCTGTATCGATCCATTATATAGCGGCACGTGCGCGGGTTTTCTCTCTCTGTTGTATTATTTTTTTTTCTTTGATGGCATTTTGAGAGAATATAACAAGACTTACGATGATGATTATGATGACGATGGAATCAAGCGTGACATTTTATGAGAAATGGACCACGGATAAACTATAACGATTTGACAGCTCGAGGTCACTTTCTATCTTTTTCTTATTTTTTTTTTTTATGTCCAAGGGACTTTCCAAGGTCAATGACCCTTGTGAAGATGCTATATTTTTTTTTTCTTTCTCAAGGCGTTGTTTTTCCGGTTTTTTTTTGTTTGGAACAGTGATTGAAGATGTTTATCTACGGTGTATTACTGCTGGTATTTCGCGAGGGGAAAAAAATATCACCTATTGTAGTTTATTGAGAATGGATGTAAGGGATATAAGGGGTGTATTTCGAAAGTGACATGTTGGTTGTTCTACTGTGTATTGAAGATTAAGTGGTTATTAATGATTTTTTGTGTGGAAGATTCGTTATTAACGATGATGACAAAAAAACGTATCTAGATATATATATTTTTTTTCATTTGTAGGTATGAAATAATGACCACTACATGAAATATTTATTATCAAAAAAAAAAAAAAAAATTGGATTGTATCAGAAGAAATCTTTATAAAGTTATACAATTATTCAGAATCTGAAGCACGCTATGAAAATGCATCAATAAAAATGTTGAATTGAAATTCAACTTATCCGTCTCTTTTACTATCTTCCAAGAGAAAATTAAATGATTCTGTCATACAAGTATAAAAAATAAAATAAAAAAGATTGTAAACGATGTTTTAGAAAGCAAAGTTTTGCCGCATAGTAAAACGAGGCTTATAAAGTATAAGCACTTAAAAAAAAAAAAGAAAAAAAAAGAGTAGTATAAGAGGACGAAAGCAAGAGGAATTACCAGACAAAAGAAGTAAGCGAATAAAATTGAGTCAAGTAGGGGGCGTGAGAAATGGAAATTGAAAGTCTTAACATTTTACGATTATCCCCATCTCCTTTTCGCAGCACATCTTCTTACTTCATGGTACCAGTCAAGTCCTACTTCCGCCGTTTAAACTTACTTGGTTAGAAACGTCCTTCTTTACCTACATATACCTTTCTATTCCGTCTTAAATCGCGGCAATTTACGAGCTTACGTCTGCGAAACTAAAAAAATCGAAAATATAAAGCACTGAAATAGTAGTAGAAGTAAGAGCGATGAATAATGACTGTTTTTTTTTTTTTCAGGGTCTGAAGTTCAGTTGAAGTCCAACTAAAAAACAGACAACATGGCGGCATTCGTGGCAAAGCAGATGGTGGGGAATAAGCTGAACGCCGTCAAAGGTAAGAAAAAAAAAAGTTATATACATATAAGTATAAGCTTGAATAACGTAACTCGATCGTTTTTCGATTTTTATGCATTATCGTTCGATTTCGCTTGTAGAACGTGTGTAGGTATACCGGATATCCATATAGGTGACCTTTTTTTTATCTGAAGCGTACACGCTGTACTTTAAGTGTCACATGACTCTATACTTCGATGTCTCTATTTTCAGCTTTTATGGATTAATATAGGAGGTATTAATAATATGTTAAAGCTTAAGGTGTTAAGATAAAGTTATCAAAAATTAAAATATAGATTTACATGTGAGTGGTATTTTATAACATTAAAATTAAATTTAAGATAAAAACTTGGGTATAAACAGAGTTTGGATGTAGTATTATTAAGAACAAAATAATATATTACTGCAAGCTCATTTATAAATGAGCTTTTAATGTTCTTTACTTTAATGTTAAAATTAACATTAATAATAAAAATATTAACATTTAAACATTAAACTTTTATACGTCTTTATATTTAATAAAAATAAATTTACCTCAAATTAAAATTAATTTTTTTTTTTTTGTCATCACAATGTCAGCTCATTAATTCGTTTTCGCAACTTGTCAAGTAAATGTAGCGTCACATGTATATATACGACTCTTCATTTCCGCTTCCAGTCAGTTTATTGCGAAGCACAAACTAAATTATTTGTCGTTAACAAATAAAACATGTGCGCGCTACCTGACAATAATAAAAACCTTAATAAAATTCATATTTATTTATATTACATTATAATGTTAATGAGCTTAATGGATAAACACGTTTCCATAAAAATTTCAACAATTATATATTTTATTTTTTATAATATGATTCAGCTCTTTATCTTAACTCACATTCAAATATAATAAAGCAAATTACACTTAATAATCACATCGAAGCTATAGAAATCGAATCGAGCTATAGTCGAAATTATAGAGGCGCCTCAAAGCTGACGATTAGTAGCCGACCTCAGCGTCACGTCAGCCATGCGCACTCAGTCGTTAAAACAGCTCAGAGAAGATCAAGAAGGATGATGCAATAGCTTGATGAAAGAGAGAGAGAGAGAAAGAAAGAAAAAGTATGTACGAGGGGGGATGAGAGTTCGCGAGGTCGTAAAGTGTAAATGCGGCTGGGACGAATTTATGTTCAGCTCGTAAAAGCTTGAGGGAAAGCAAAACAAACGACGATGTGTGCGTAAATCGGAGTATACACTTTCTCTCTCTTTCTCTCTATTCTCCCATCACTGGTAAAATCAGATGCCGAGATTAATTGTACGGCGATAATTTTGATTTGTTGGTGTTTATCGTGGGTTCCTTTTTTTTATGCTTTAACTGGAGATGTAAAGTACCGCGCGTTCGATGTATTCTTGTTTATAAAATGAATTTAACGAGATGTGTGTGTGTGTGTGTTTGTAGTATGATTATATCAGTTGTAATTTATAAAATTTATGAGCTGTATTGCGAGTGTTATGTGGTAGATATTGTGCTGTTAAATATTTTTTTTTTGTAGATTTAACTGTGTGATGAGATAATAAAGTAGTTGCAAGCTCTATATTAATAAATTTAAAGCAAGGACATTTCTTTAAATTCATCGATAAACTATAGGGAGACTTTCTTTTCTTTCTCGATATAATCGATAAAAAAAAAAAAAGAAGAAATTTGTATTCAGCTCAGAGAAAAGTTTTTTGATACTCTGTAGAGGAAATTCTTTCCATCAATTTTGCTCTCATACAACAGCGCGACAAAATTTTCTCGTGTAAGCATAAAACAGTGTCAAAGGATGTACGGAGTCTCTTTTTTTTTTTTTTTTTTTTACTCGATAACTTTTTCCGATCGACGAGCTTTTATTAAAATAGTATAGAATGACGTAGTACAAAGCTATCAAAGAGTAGCTTTATAATGTGGTGTACTTCTTTTTTTTTTATAAACAACAATCGTTTGCAAGTTTTTTAAAAATGTAAACTAAGCTTTGTTCTTGTAAAATATATTTTTTTTTAAATAAAAATATAATAAATTAATTTATAGATCAAGGTTAGTTATAGTGTTATATACCACTGTTTAATTTAATAAAAAAAAAGTTTTATAAAAAAATTTTTTTTGTTCAATTAGAAACTACCGATATACTATTAATCTAAAGTTTATGCACAGAAAGATTAATCTCTTTTATAACAAGAGGTTATTTTCGGAAAATCACGAACGAACTGCTGAGTCATGCAAACTGATAAATGTTTATTTTTCTTAAATTTAAAAAGGAGAGCTTTAAAAAAGCTTTACTTTAATTTCGCAGTATTTCACAATAAAAACTGTACAGCAGTACAAACGGAATATTTTAATTAAAATATTTGAAGATCAAAGGAATAAAAATAAATCTAAGAATAGTAAAAAGGATTTACTCATCTAGTAGATTGTAGTAAAACAAATCACCAAAAGATAATCACAAAGCAAATAAACGCACTTCTTTTAACAAAGATTTCATTCGTTCCAATGCAAAGACACGTGGTGCATTTTTTAATTCAGCAAAAACATTTGTACTCAAAGCAAAGCAAAGCAATAAGAAAAAAAAACTCAGCGTTAATCAAAAGAAAATCAAGCCACGTGACTGGGCCATAGAAAGAGAAAGAGAGGAAGAAAAGAAAATCAAACAAAAATAAACGAAAGGTAAAAAAAAAAGGAAAAAAGAGAAAAGTATAGAAGTGAGGCAAAAAAGTACGAGCTAGATTAGCAGTTCGACGGGCCGTCAGTGTTCTACTGTGTGTACTTGTTGTGTTTGGGAAAGCTCGGTTACGCTTGGCTTCCACGATTACCCTGAATTGCGAATATTTTTCAGCGTGATCAACAGTACACTATACTTTCTGTTCGCAGCTCGTTAACTCCAGCTTTTTTTTTCTTTGTTTATTTTACTGGAAATAATTGCGCTAAAATTTGAATTTTATACGAGAATTTTTTTTTTTTTTGTAAATTTATTTATTAATTAATAAAGAGGAAAAAAAATTTAATATGATTTCTTTTAATGAAAAAAAATTGGCGTTCTAACGATAAAATTTCAAATGCATAACTAAAAAGAAACAAAATGATAAAAATTAACGAGATTCAGTAGATTTTTTATTAAAAAAAAAAGAAGAAAGAAAAAAAAATTGTATGCTATGCAATGTCTGTGTCTCTTTTTAATTTTCTTACGGCATCGTTATGTACATTTTAATAGTTACTTATTTTCATATTTTGTTATTTGCATATCTTTTTAGCTTTTCCAAGCGCAAAGATGTGAACTCTTCTCTCTGACGCAGTTGACCTCATTTGAGTGTAAATGTTACCTTTTTTCCTCCTATCTCTTTCTCTTTACAAAGCTGCAAAAGATATTATACAATTATTTTGAAATTTTCAGCGTGAATTATATATTAAATTACGAGTAGTAATTAAAAAATTGAAATTTAATTTTAAAACAGCTTACAAATTAAGCTAAAAAGTACATAAAACTTTAGTAAAAAATTTTAATTTATTTTTAAATAAATTACGAAAATTAATAATCTTTTTCGTTGCTTTTGAATATTTCTTGATAATAATTATTTCTTCTTGGTGTCTTTCCAGTGAGATCCGTATGATATTTAAATCAAAATTAATTTTGCATGACAATTCAGATATTACCGAAAAAGCTTGTCTAGTATATCTCTTTTGTCTCCAGCTTTTCTATTATTGTACAATCAAATCTCTGACTGTGAAACTTATTCTTACTTTGATTGACGTACTGAATTAAATTTTAATTAAGAGGTATATAATTTAGAAATGATCAAAAAATTAATCAAAAATATGTGAAATAGTCCTTGGTTTCTAAAAGACATGTGAAAAATGAAGAAATTTTTATGAATAATTAAAAAAATATATCAACTCACTGATATATTAAAACTTTGATAAAAAATATCTGACTTCAAAGTTACAAAAATTAATTAAAAACATGATCGGTAATATCCATTAATTAATATTTCTAGCAGAAAATATGTTTTTCTTATTTTTTAAAAATAAAATAAAAATTCTGCTTTAATCTAAATTAAAGATGCACATACATTCACGAATTTTCTTATTCCCACGAATAATTATCAAAATTCAATTGGCTACTATCCAATTATGTATTTTACATTTACATTAAAATAATACTTATAAGATATCGATAAAAATTTTTCTAACAATACCCCTTTAACCCATAAACTTAATTATAATAGGTAAGGATATTTCGAAAGCCCATTGTCGTAAAAGTATATACCGTTTAAAATTCAGTGAATATCGAAGCGCATTATGTGTAATTCCCGTATTTTACCACAATCTGAATTTCAAAACATTTACGTATTTGCATTGCGACAAAATGTGGAATAATACATAATTTTATCGAGCCATTTTCTCTAATAAACATCAAATACGAAAAATCAAATACATATTTTAAGGATATTTAGAGAATAAAAAGTAAATAAATAAATTAAAATGACACATAAAAAACAACAAATACTTAATAATAATCCTCAATAATTTACCAAATAAACTCTTTAAAAAAAAAATACTAGAATTATAAATTAACCCCCGTATAGAATCATGAATGCCAACGAGGAAACACTCGATCATCCAACTCACACACACCTCCATCATACCCAAAGCACATCCCGCAAGCTTTCAAGAGCTTGCAAGCGTCACGTGTCGCCTCTTCTCTGTCGGTCGCTCAAGCGTCGCAAATAAGCAATTTCCGTTTCCAAGCCGAATTTCAACATGAGTGTGAAGTGTGTGAGGTTTTGACGATAATCAGTTCAAGTAGCATTTGAAAAATTTACTCTCTCTCTCTCTCTCTCTATTTCAATGCGATAAGTCAAGCGTTTGCTGAATCGTCAATTTTGTCCTTGCTGAATCCGGTTTTATTGTCCAACTGGCCTTGGAAAGCTTTGTTACGTTGCATTTAATTAAACCGGGTTATTCGTTTTTAATTTTATTTGCTTGAAATCCAGTTGTTTGGGGGAAGTAAAATAAAAAAAAAAATGATGGGTGCGGTTGTGTGTGTAAAGGGGTATACGAGTTTTGAGGATACTAGTTTTTTATTCAATTAAGTTTATACACTTTGTAGATGAAATAAAATAAAAAAAAAGAGAGTAAAGGATACAATATACAGTTAGCGATTACAGTAGAAAATTTTCTACCCCACTGAAAGTACATTAAATAGAAGAAGAAGCAAAAAGAGAAAAAAGCACACACACACACATACTCACGGCTATCCAAATGAAATTTTTTCGCTCGCGTAAACAGTTTTAATCAAAATTTTAATTTCCCGAGCTTGCAAGCTCTCGAGCGAGTGCAAATTCCTACTGTGCCTTCTCTATATCCAAATACACGTCAAAAATTCAATAAAAGCACATCGTGAAAATCCCACATACCCCCACCCCCTCCTCCTCCTCCCCAACATATTATTCTTCTCTATCTATTGATACTTGATTCGAGCCTATATTGAAACACAATGTACATTCCTAATAGATATAAAAAGAAAAAAAAAGTAACTAATTGCAGAAATACTAGCTGCCAAAATCATCTATTTCAATTAAATATTCTTAGCATAATTTCAATTTAAACATACCAGATATACATTCATTAACGCACAAAGCTCGGTATAACAAAAAAAAAAATATCTACAATACACATACATATCAGTCATGTAAACCAAGTTCATCTAGCCATTATAAAGCTTGAATTGAACTGAAAGGACACAGTGAAAGCTCCCTTTCTCCTTCAAGCTCTCTCCTGACACATTCGATATCTCTCCCCCCCCTCATCCTTGGTCGCCGTCAAAGCTCGCGACCCACATAAATCCGTGCGGTTGTTCTACCACACATATATATATCTACATACCTACACACATATACACGGTCAAGGCGAGGACATGCTAGTCTGAAAGTGAGAAAGAGAGAGAGAGAGAGAACTATATATTATGTGCCTGGCAATAAACTCCCAGGCTCTCCGGATAATGTCAGCGCGTATGCACACGAGGAACAGAGACCCTGCTGTGTGTGTGTGTGTGTGTGTGTGGGGAGTCTAGGAGGGCTCGCGGACAATGAATTATCTTGACGTTTTCCAAAGTTTGAATAAGAGTGATGGCTCTTCTCCTCTCTCACCCTCTCGCTTTTGGTCTATACGCTCTATGGTCTCTTGCAAGCGATATGTGTGTGTGTGTGTTCGAAGCACTCTACTCTTTCTCTTCCTAGTGGTTAAAGTTCACGTTGGGCCTTTGTTTGAACGAGAGCCGCTTGTTCAACTTTAAATCAATAGTCTTCCGAGGGTATGTATATGTAGACTATAATGTAAAAGCTATATGAATGTTATTTAGAGGAAATCTGTGTTGAGGTATGTGATTTTAGTTCTCTCTTTTTTATTATTGTGATTATTGTTACAAACCATAAATAATATAAAGAGAAGTATTTATCTCTCTCTGGAATAACATAAAATGTAAATTGTTAATAAAAGTACAAATTCAGCTACTAAAAGCTCGTCGACTCATTGTTCGTATATAAATGTGTTTAAAAAACCATATAGCGTAGCTTAATACGACTACAACATTTGGTTTCTACTGTACCAGCCTTCCATTGTTACCCTTTCTTTGTAATCAATAACGAACCGTAAATACGCGTATTCCAAATAAGTATAATCGTTAACGGTTAATCGCAAGCTCTTTTTGTAGCACCAGTAATAAATATACCTTACCTTACATTAAAACGTAAGTGAGACAAAATGATGTTTAATTATTGTATGCTTATACGTTGTTTGTATGAATGTATAGATCGGAGAGTAGAGAAAGCTATTGAGGTCGGATCTAGTATTATTTCTTTTTCTATTTTTTTTCTTTTCGTTCTTTTTTAAGCATCATACAGAGTGAACTCTAAATCCATTAAAGCTGTCGAAGAATTATTATTCTGACGTTTTTTTTGTTGCTCTAGTTGAAACGTTTTAAAATGCATTCTAGATATAGTTACTAAATGCGTTTTTAAAATGTGAGGGAATACTTAATAGTAAAAAAAAAAATATGTTTTTGATAAATTTTGATAAATATTTTATTTAAATTAATTAAATAAATAGAATAATATTTCGGTAAGAAAAATATGTTTGCAGAACTACTGTTAATATCAAATCTCTGATATTTCTCTTTATTTATTCAACCAAATATTAATCTATAAAATAAGGTTAAGTCTGTTATTTAAATAAACAAATTATTTTTATTGGCACAAACAATTTTCTCTAAATTTAAATAATAATCTAGAATTATTATTATATTATACATTGTCGTCAAATATTGCTTTTAATATACTTGCGTTTTTTACGTGACTATAGTTTTACGTTTTCTTACGGTAGTTATTCTGAAATAAGATAATATACTCCAGTAATAAGGATTTATATATACGAAGAAACATTAAGATTAATTTACGTGATGAATTGTATGTGCACTTATATTTTGTCTTGGTAAGAAGATGCATGAGCGAGCACAAATTATGTATGTCACATTTCTCGAAATATATATAACTGCGAGAGTAACTAAATTGTATGACCTATATTTAATTTGTAAATAAATACAATGAAAAGAAATTTTACCATGATAAATAATATCATAAAAAAACCACTTAAACATTCCATAGTAACTGGATTGTAATAAAGTGAAAGAGAAGAGAACGAACATGAAATTCTTCCATTAATTACAACAAAATAATTAAATTCTATTCTAACAAAATTTGATCGAATACGAACCAAAAACAGCATATCCCATCTTAATTAAATCTTTGTAAAAAATTATTTAAAATCAAAAATATTTACAATACATTCCTCATCCATCGATAAATCCTCCTCAATCAAATTGCAAACATTTCATCCAATACTATTTCCACTATATCCTTCTCATTTAATCATTGAAGACTTTACAAAAGCTCGCAAGTTATCTTCAAAGCTTTCTCTCTCTTTCTCTTTCTCTCTCACGCTACAAGTAAGATTAATCCATCCAACTCTCTCTCTCTCTCTCTCTTACTCTCCAATCGCGACATTCCATCAAGCTATATTGAAATCGTTCGGAGAAACACGAACATTTCATCTCTGGTATATATAGTTCCAACGACATTCTATCCTAGAGGCCTCTTGAATGTCTCGGTCAGGAGAGTAAGAGAGAGAGAGGCTGCTGGACGCACACACACCAAGTTAACGTGGCATACGTGCGCGCGTGAGAAAGCGTTTCCTGAAACTATTGCACGCCGCATCAGCAATAGTAACAGCAGCAGCTATGCATAGCAGTCGCATACCATCAGATGGAAAGGGCTCGATATAGATAGACGTAGTATCATGATGTTTCTCATTGTTGATATGACATTGTTTGGTTCACCAATTTTTGGTATCATAGATATTACACTTTATTTTCACGACTATGAATTCATTATCACATTTATATTTTTTTAAAATTCCCACAAAAAAAAGAAGGAAAAAATAATATTCATTAACCACAAATTCAAAATAAAAAAATATAAAAAATTTTTATGTAACCACTAGATAATTATCAAATCCCACACACCAAACCAAAACGTATACTATCACCAATACTTTCTCTCTCTATCTCTTACAGTCTATATACATTTATATCTAAATCGCGCAGGCGCCAACTAGATTATTCATCGATATTACGTTCAAGCGAGAAAGAGAGAAAAAATATATCACTTACTCTCGCCACTTAATTACGCAGTTGAACCAAGCGAGAGAGTTATTTTGTCCTTGGCCCATGTGCACATAATAATATACACTCGTACCCAGAATCCAGAGGAATTATTATTTCACTGTGGTCGACGTGTGGTGCAAGCTCATCGCAAGCTCTCTCTCTCTCTCTCTCTCTCTCTCTCTCTCTCTCTCTCTCTCTCTCTGTCTCTCTCTCCCACTTAATTTCAACCGATGAATTTATATACATGCGGTGAAGTCGCGCACGTTGGATTTTGATATTTTTCAATTATATACTCGTACTCCTTTCCATTGCAAATTCGCATGCTAATTCACAGAGAAAGGAGGAGAGGGGAGGGGGGGGGTAATAGAGAGTATGGTGGCTACCATGCGGCTCATTAATTATATCACGTAGCTAATGGGCGCGGACGAGCTTGCGGGCGAGAAATGGATAAACTGATTCTCGATGAGACTCCCGGAAAATTCATAATTGTAGAACGTATCGTGGATATGTATTGGTAAATTTAACTGCGTTTTGTCTGTATAATATAGGTACTGTTTTATTATACACAGAGATGTATAGGAGAGAGGAGATTAGTGTTATAGTCGTAATGATCACTAACAAGCGCAAGTTCAATATAACGGATTTGACGAGCTTTGTTTTTTCTTTTATAAAGATATAGAGTTAGTGGGCAGGTGTGTCTATGTGTATAAAGAGAAAGAGGAAAATTAAGCGATACTTGAAACTATACGTATAGACTACTAGGCGAGGTATATAATCGAGAGGCGCTAATGTCATTTTCTCTACGCTCGATTCTCAAATGGCCAACACACGAGCTAATTGCAAAGCCGAGCAGCTCTCTCTCTTTCTCTCTCTCTCTCTCTCTCTCTCTATCTCTCTTTCATCATCAGCACGATTCTACGAACGCAAACTCTAGGTATATATAGGGTAAACGAACGAAGTCAAGCGATACTCAAACGAGGAGGATTAGATAACAAAATTAAAATACGACAGTATAGCGGCAGAATATTACAGTAGCATATATAGTTAACTGATAGTTAAAGGTAAATATATAAAGGATGTTAGATTAAAGAGTTATAATTTATGATGTCGCGTAGTCATTATGTATTTATTATATTGTGCTCGAATGTCAAAATTTTCAAATAGTGATTAAAGGCGTTATAGAGAGTTGAGCTTTCGCCACGTGTGTATATATATATATCTGCGCAAGCTTATTGTTTAGCCGATGGGATTGGTTAATTTAATGCTCATTCGTTCCGATGTGTGCTTTCTATCTTTCACTTACTCGATGAGCATGTCGGATTATGATTCAGGTATTATTGAGCGACTGAAAAGCAGGGGATGGCTTTAAAGTAGGAGAATTGAATTATGCAGACTCTTGGGGGGGGGGGGATGAGTTAATAATTGAGTGTATATTGGAGAGATGCAAGTTTTTGTGGTTAAAAAATCGAAAGAGCATTTTTATATTTGTTTTGTGATTTGTTTGGAAATGTATGTGGTTATTGTGTGATTTTTATATTTGATTATTGGGTGGTGGTATTGATTTGGAAAAAATGGTTTATATGACAATAAGGATTTATTTGTATGAATAATCAAAATTGTGAAATAAATTTTTTTTTTTTGTTTGGATTTAGTGTTTTAAAAATAATTAAATTTAAAAAAAATGTGAAAAAAAAACTTTTGACAGAGCTTGAATGCTATTCAGTGAGATTTATTTTTGTTTAATGAATTCAAACTTTTTTTTCGCGTTATTTGTTACCAACAGCATTGTTTGATAAAAGAGAAGGTTTAACAACTACGTTTTATTTTACGAAAAAAAAGGATAATTTTGAAATACCTATTTTCGTTAAAAAATGTGCATAAATAAGAGAATAAAACTTTTTTGTATTAAAAAAAGGGGAAAATATAAAACTTAATAAATGTACAATGCATATGTAAGGATAAATATTTGTAATTAAAGAAATTAAAAGATAATCATACTTTATTTGCAGTTGTTAAAAAATATAAAATAAAAATTTTTAATATTTTTGTAACATTTAAAAATCATATGTATGACCGTAAAATACAAATATAACAGCTGTAATATAAATATTTTTTTCTAATTCTTATTAAAAAATTTAATTGCACACTTTAATTAAAAATTTATTGATAAATTTCGTGATTAAAATAAAAAAAAAATATATCAGCCAATATTTTAACGTTACTTGATATGAAAAAAAAAGAAGAATTCTTAAACATCGATAACCGCAAATACTAAACATCATTGATAAACTTCACATATCCTTTTACATCGGTAAAACAATAAATTTAGTAATCACATCATCGACAATTTCAACACGTCATCATTTCACGAATCCAACCACAGCATTAATAATCCTATATGAGTTCCAAAAATCTAATCTCATAAGAAACATTTTTTTATTGTTAATCATACGAGACTAAATAATCAGTTCAAGAGTTTGCGATTCAAATTTATTTTTTACAATCGCAGACACTCCCTCATATTATATTCACACTATCATTCACAATCATAGATCCACAATATCATTGTTAAAAAAAATTGTCTGATCCCATCAAGTAAAGCTGATAACATATACTTCAGCCGCAAAGTACCAAATTTCCTGGTATTTATAGAAATTCCAAAATTCTCCCGTATGGGATTCGCATACGTTTACCATTACAATGTAGCCTCCTGTGCGCACATAGGTATATACATGTATATACGAGAGAAGTATCTCACGGCATATATAGACAGCTGCTTCATAGTCGGCATTCCGAAGGCCGTGTTGAACGTTTTGAAAGAGAAAGAGAGAGAGAGAGAGAGAGAGTCGCTTATTGCTAGATGACATCGCGTCATATCCGGCCTGGCATTCCCCGCGCCGATATTTAATTAAATTCCACCGGCAAAGCTGGCCTCTCTTTCTTCTCCTCATCTCTCATACCTTTTATCTTTCTCACTCTCTCTCTCTTTCTCTCTCTTCTGGGTTACGTAAGGAGCAAACTTTGTCGGTGACTTTCTGCGAGTCGTTAGCGAACTGTACAAAATGTATAGATGGGATGGGCTCAAGTGGGATAAGGAGAGGATTTTTTTTTTTAACTTGGATATTGTTGAAAATTTTAAGTAAGTGTGGTCATCGTAGTGTAGAATAGGTGCGGGTGTAAGTGAAAGTAAGACTTATTTTTTGAAAATATTTTTTAATTTAATTAATAATTAATCCGTATTCTTTTGATTTCAAAATATTTATGCCATTGTTCGACATTCATCGAGAACAAATATTTCATCTGGATTACAACGAGGAGATGAATCTATGACAACACCAAGCTAAAAATATTAAATTACAGTTTTTTATATTTTTTCAATTTAAAATTTTTATAAATTTAATTATTATTTTTATTGTTACCGCTGGTGCTGCACCAAATGATGATGATGAAAGTTCCGGTGGTATAAGATCAGGTAGATTTTCATCTTGTGGTGGCACATTGTTTCTTAAAAATTTAAAATTTTATGTTTAATTTACGATTATTTAAAAAATTGTAAGATATACATAAAAATAAATTAATTACGTTTGATTAACTGGTAAATACTGTCTGGAAATAGACGCAGGCATGATTGTAAAAATCGTGGCTGCTCTAGACTGATGCACCATGATACACAATAATAAAAGTAACATATATTTTGTTCTGATCATTTTTATCAACACATATAAGATACACAAATTAAAAAAAAGTCACTTCTAATAACAAATCACGCATTTATTTTAGCATTATTATAAATGCACATGCGATTCACAAAAGACTATAAATCACAACACTGACACCAAATACAATTTTATCCGGAAAATTTTCAAAGATCTTTGACTTGGCGCTCTTCTTGAAATTGAATTCTTGACTGCACGATTGTATTTGCTAGCCATTGTCCGCGTCGTATGTATATAAAGGATTACCGTAACCTTGGATCAGTAGTTTTTTTTTTCAAACGATGTATATGTAAAGTGAAAAGAAGCCTTGGCTTTTCTCTTGTTTGTTTATTTTGTGAGTATGTGGCTTAGATCGTATAGAGCGATGATCGCTGTCTAGTGAGTTTTTTTTTCAAGACTGGTTTTTTTTTTCTTATGAAATGAAAGGTAAATTTTTTTTTTGTTTTGTATATGAGTAAATCGTTTTTTGTTAAAGTTGCCACATAGTTTTTATTGAAAAAAGTAATGAGAGCGATGTGTAGTGGGATTTTTTTTTATTGAAATTAATTTTTTTTGTATCTGATGTAATAAAAGGTGAATTTTGTCCTGTATATAGATAAATTGTTTTTATCGTAATTGGAATGTAATTTTTATAAGAAAAAAAAGTATTACAGTCTTTACGTAACACAATATTTTAAAAATAGAGTTATGTTTTCTGTTCTTATATTCTTTATTTTTTTAACGACTTATAAGTAATTGTTATTAAAAGCTATAAATAATTTTGCGATTTTTAACGTTAAGTAGATAATCCACTTTTCCTGGATTCAGTAATGGACGTGAAAAACATTTTTTCTCTCACATTTTATTACTTTCACCTTAATCTGCAGTTTTACAAAGGAATAAAATTTTAAAACGATTTTTCTAAAGAATTTTTAGTATTATCAGGTCAGCAAAATTTAATATTTTCCATCTTCACAATTCAATTTCCCTTATTTTTTTTTATAAAAAAAAATTTAATATTTATACTAGTTTATTAAAAAAAATTTTATTTTTTTTTTTATCCCACAAATATTATTTTCTTTTTCTTAAAAAAAAATACATCAATCCAATCTATCTTGATTGTAAACATATTAAAAAAATATAATATTTTAAATCCTCAAAAAAAACCTGGTATTCCCCTCTAAATTTCAATTTCCAACATCAACAAATCCAAAAGTATGTTTATTTTTATTATTTTTATTATTTTTAAATAAATTCATAACTCATCATAATTTTTCTGTATAAGGTAGTTAACGTGTACCCCAGATATTGTAGTGTTGTAATAGTATACAACCAGTAAAGTAATTAGTCGATCCCGCATATCTGCCGCAGTAGTAGCTTGATTGCCATATGCACATAATTATACTACGATTCGAGATGATGGAAATGGTATGGTGGGGATAAGAGGAAAGGGAAATTGCCTTGATAAGTAGTTGACACACTTGGTGATGAATTTAAAAGACAACTTCAAAACATTATATTAACATTATTTTGCAAATCAATTTTAAATTTAAAAAAATATTACACAATTAAAATTGATTATCACCAACTATTTTAATATATTAATTAAAAATTTCCTAAATATACATTACCAAACTTTGAATTAGATATTTTTTTTTATAAAACCAAAAAACATTTAATTAAAAGAAGCCACTGTACCTTAGACACATTTAAGATTCACAAGATATACCTTAAATCGTGATAAACTTAAATTAGCTTTTCCAGCTTCTCTACTTCACTCTCTCTTTCACTATCTTTTTTATTCTCTATCTCGCTCAACTAAACACAGAAATCTTCCGCAAGAAATACAAAGCCCTACGTCAGTCACAAGCAAAGCATAATAGTCGCGCATAATCTCCGCTATAGCACTCACAGCTTGATTCTCTCATGACCATGATAAATGAATATATATATATATATATATATATATATATATATATATATATACCTCTTTTCTTTTACACACACACACACACACACAAACCTTGCTGGAAAATCTGACTAGAATTTAACTGCACAAACGCCTCAAGCGAACATCCAATCCTTTTTTTTTTTTTTAACA
>JAPYZE010001876.1:0-21200 GCA_030522805.1 Leptomastidea abnormis
TATATATACAGTCCAGCAAGTTAAGCAAGTGAACGACCATCGATTGGCTATGTTGCAGTTTATAAGTGAGGAGGAAGGGGAGGACGCTTCTCAGGGCATTGAAAACAGCGCAGGTGCACGCGACGATGCTACGAGAATAAGCTGCGCGAACATCCAATCCTACTTGGGGTGCCTGTGGATAAGGAACGAGCTTGAGAGTTGGATAAAAACAAATAGAGAGAGAGAGAGAGAGAGAGAATGGAAATCTTAGGGAGAAGAGAGAAAGTGGAACTGGTGAAGAGAAAGAGCAGATGGAAGAAGAAGGAGATAGTCGGGTTTTTGTCGGGGAGGTCTGTCGTTAATGACCGAAATTTCAGCGAGGGATTTGCATTTGGAGCATCCTTTTCCAGAAGGGAAAAGAAAGAGAGAAAGAGAATAGATGGTATACATATGTATATTATCCGAGAGATCTTCCGACGAAACTCAATTTGCACCCTTGGTATGGTACGGACGCAAGATAAACGGTGACTAGGAAAAAGAGAAAGAAATGAAAACTCTTGACTTTGTTGTTGGTATATATAATTATATATATTGTATACCGTGTTGGTTGACGCTTCGACTTCCTGAATGCAAATATATTATTCAGCTAATGCACTTTGTATTTTATTTTTCTGTTTATTCTTTCAGCTATTATAAACAATTATTGTACTTTAAACAAAATATCCGTTTAACAAAAATTGATCTTTTTATTTATATTAAATTAAATAAATAAATTATTATGTCTTCCTCGGTACAACTAAGAAATTCATGTTTGGTAAATAAGCTAAAAGCCTTTTTATCATCCAGTATTGGCTGATAAAATTTTTGTAAACAAAAGAGGCTATATCCATAATAGTCTCTCGTTTAATTAAGTATGTAACAACGTTGTGCCTAGAAACATAGATATAAAAGCGAGTAGCCAAAGAGCTAGGGAGTAGCAAAGTAGTCGTTCATAATAAATGTGAGACGCAAGCTAGAACTCACATATCACACAAAGTCTCAACTCTATCTCTCTTTCTTTCTTATACATCTAGTGTGTACGTGTGTTTCTGAGCGTATACACGTGTGTTTATGTGCCTATGTGGAGCTCTCGCACTTTTCCTGCCACGCCTTTCATTATACCATCATAATATACGAAAGGAACTTTAAAGCCACAAGAGCAGCATAGTACGTGGTGAGCTTAGTCCCGCTCGCACTTAGCTCTCCATGCACCTGCCTTCGTTTATGTATATGTATGCATGCATATATCTATATATCTATATTCCTGCTCTTTTCCGGCTATAAGATAATAAGGAGCTTAAGAGGTTGCTGGCAGGTTGAAGCAAGCCCAGTTCATTCTCAATTGGAGACTCCTAGCTATATACTACTACTACTACTTCTTCGCGTCCGCTCATTTGCAATCTCATTTTCTATTCCCGCATATCTCAATTTATGCTCTTACTGTAACCCAGCTTAGTCCATACCATATAAAAACGGTAGTAGAAACGACGTTAAATCCAGGTCACTATATGTTACCCTTTTCTTCCGTATGTACTCGGCTATGTCTTTTTCTCTCTTTTCGACTTTAATTTTCTATCCAATCAATTCTATGCCAGTTTAGCTGTTGTCCCAGGAATTTTGTCGCTACAGACCGTCATAGTATAGACAAGCGATACCAAGACACATACACATAGCCGAAGGAGGAGGAGAAGGGGGTCTACGGCGAAAGGTGCATCGCCAATTAATTATTCACGGCTTCCCTGCCTCCGAGCGCTTATAAGCAACGTCATTTTCGGGATATTAAGCGTGGGGTGGATAGCGGAGAGAAGAGGGTGCGGTAGAGAGAGAGAGAGAGAGAGAGAGAGAGAGAGAGAGGCTACCACGTGAAACTTCCGCGAATTGGTTTCTTAACGATCGAGAAGAGGGTCTGCGCGCATCCTCTATCCCCCCCCCCTCCTTCATGATGCCTCCGTTGCGCTTGCAAGCTCCAGCAACCCAAACTATACTCCTACCCACAGGTCTTTACCTACTGCTCAACTCTCTTCCACCTATATATCCTCCCCCTTTCCCCCTTGCCTTCACCGGAATATAGAACACGCCCAACTAACCTCCCGAGGCTTTTCGCTTTCGAGCTAAATTGCTTTTAGTGCGTATTGCAATCATGGCCAAACTACTCCCTCTTCCGCAGTTGTGCGGCTTTATCAAGTCTTACTCTCTCTTGGCCAAATGCGTATTTATTGCTTTCTAACCGATCGAGGCACGTGCTGCAAGTAGATATTTATGTAATTAATCCGGATAATGAAAACATATCAGTTTTAAAAATTATTAATATTTCATAACTGATGCTTCTAAATGAGAAGTATCTATATATAATAGAGCATATAAGTATCGAGAGCTTTAATTATGCGTTAAATATATATGTAGACCACTTTTAATAGAGATCGACTTTTCTCATTAGCTTTATCTTCAAGCCAGAGCCTTGGTATTTTGGTGGCTTGTTAAATACTCGTCTTCTACTATATAACGACTGTTTTGAAGTTTATAAAGCTCTTACAGCGTATTAAAATATTTAAACTCGCCAAGCGTCCTTCTCTCTCTCTCTCTCTCTCTCTCTCTCTCTTTTTCTCTTGCTCTTGTTAAAAGCTCGGAAAATTTAGGTCGGTGTATAATATGCGCGTCTTATATAAGCGAGCGCGTAGAAAGCGCTGCTTTTATCATAGCCTCGGGCAGCACAGCACAGCACAGTAGCAGCCTCACCTTTTGCTTTATGAATTTTCTCGTACGCGAGAAAGAGAGAGAGAGAGAGAGAGAGAGAGAGAGAGAGTACGCGCTCGTACCCTGGCTCTTTAATGGAAATCGAGCGCAACTTTTAATTACGCGCGAGAGGACTTAATTAATCAGCTGCAAGTGAGGGTCGACGAGGAGGTGGTGCGGCTGGTGAGAGGTGGTAGGGTGAAAAGCAAGAAAGGAAAATAGGCAAGCTGTATACCCGCCGATGCTAAACAAGGCGCAAGGAAGGAGGGCAAAATAGAGCGAGAGAATAAAGGTGGACCGCCATCATCACCTACACCACCACTATTACCTACCATCAGGTACTCTTCTCTTCATCTAGCTAACCTGTCGATCGATTCTAGGCTGGATTAAGAATTCAGTCGAGACGTAAAGAAGAGCAAAGCCCTTTCCAGCCCTTACCACCACCACACGTAAGCCCGGACGCGCGTAAAAGGTCACCGCAATTAACGCGCGCGCGCGCCCTAGAGACATTGTACTGTGCAAGAGCATACGAGGAATCAAAAACACCAGTTCTCTCCGTCTCTCTTTCTCCTGCCCTCGTTCTTCTCAACGTCAAGAGGAGTAGGTTGGTTGGTAGGTAGGTAGGTAGGTGGTTGAGTAGTAGTAGTAGTAGTACGAGGGAAAAGGGGTACCCACAGGGTTATAACAGGGGCAGAGTTCGCCTCTTTCATTCTCTCGTGCGCTTAATAATCGCGAAATTTATCGTGCGCGCCAGTTTTTGATTGCACGGCTCTTTCTCTTTCTTTAGCTACGTATACGTTACTCTAGTAGAGCGAAAGAGAAAAAGAGCGTGTGTATGTGTATGTGTGTGTGTGTGTGTGTGTGTGTGTGTGTGTGTGTGTGTGTGTGTCTGTGTGTGTGTGTGTGTGTACGCTCGTTCCGTAATGAATGGCCCTAACCGAAAACCGATAAACGTCGCCTTAACTCATACGCGCGGACACCGCGCCTTTATTTACGGCCTCGCGAACCTTCTACGCTTCGAGTGCGCTTTACCTTTTCACCTCCCCCTTACCCCCCCCCGTCTCGCAACTTTACTTGCTCTCTGCCTTCCCTTCAGGCTTCTTTATACCCGCTGCTACACGGAACGCTCTAGCATTAGACTTTTTCTCTTCTCCTATACTACCGCTTCTTCCACCTACTCGTTGAATGAGTTGCGATAAGGGCCACCAGTGAGACGTTCATCGAGACCTGTACTTTTTTTTTCTTCTTCTTCTTTTTAATCAGAGGACGTTTACTGTTTTCTCTCACTGTCTATATGCCAAGACTCTCTTGGGAATATAATGAATGCGCCTGGAATTTTCTTTTGCCTTTGAATGTCACTTGGAAGCAGAACGGTTACTCACTTATACTCGACTCGAGAAATTAAACAGATAATTTTAATTAAGGCAAATTATTAATTAAAACATCTTTTATTTTTTTTAATTACGTAATGAAATTGATGAGGGAGAATAAAATTTATTATTTTATTGCATTAGTGAACACTCTTTGAATAAATAGTTCATTATGGTGAGAGCGGCTAAAATTGTTATATTTTTGCTTGTCTGACTATACGCAGGTTTTACTACTTACGACAATTTAAAATATCAACACATTTGAATTATGCAATACAATTGTACTGAACTATGAGTAACAATAGTAAATAATAAAAAAAGAAACATCAAATTGTAAGTTTCTACATATACAGAGAGAGAAATCTTTTCCCGAGTACTTAACTTTCTCGGGTTACGGAAAGAAAAAATTTTGACGAGCGAATATCCGCACGTACACAAACATACATATACTCGAGCACGTTCGTTTACACTTCGAGAGTTCGACGTGATTTAGCAATTTCTCGTTACACGCTATACTTCCATCCAAGTCTCGAGCAGCAGCCGCGGCGATTGCTCTACTTTTGCCCTCAGCTTTTGCTACGTACTGGAGCTGTTCTTAACAGGGCTTTTCACGCTGCTATAAAAGCCAAACACATCGAGCCGAGAAAGCAAAGTCACAGAGGTCTACGAGAGAGTCTACGCGTTCAGTCATTAAAGGCTTAGCCTGCGTAAATGATCGAATGACCGGGATAAAAAGTGGGGAAGAGGGTCGAGGAGGGAAGTGTTAGTGGGCGCGAGAGCAACGTGATTATGACGCGGTCGTGGTGAAGGTGGTGGTTGAAGAGAGAAAGCTTTGGAACGAGAGTTATAGCAGGCGCGCGACCTCGGCTTCGTCTTCTGCTGCTGGATCGAAAGCCGCGTTCCGCTTGAAACAATAATTGCCGGGGGCCGTTAAAGGCTGGTGCTGTTACTGCTGCTGTTACTGCAGTAAATGCTTATCGTTCTACTACGCGAAGGAATGACGACTACGACGACGGCGGCGGCAGTGGCATGGTAGTCGGATGATAAAAGGTTAGGAGCGCGAAGCTGAAGCGTGAGAGGCACGCGGGTTTCAAGGAGTTGGGTTGCCGTAAAAGACGGACAATACGATGCAGAGAGTGTGTGTGTGTGAGAGAAAGAGAAAAAGGGGTGAATAACGTAGCTGCTCGGGGAGAGCGCTTTGCCATTCCTCGAGGGTATTCGAAAGAGCGCTATCGTCGTCGCCCACCCTACCCTCTTCGCCTCACTCTGGAATTGCTTGTTTTAGCGCGACCGAAGAAGTTTTCTCGAGAAACATTTTCGCGGAATTTACAGCTACCTACGTAGAGTAGTGATACTCCCCCCCCCTACCACCCAACCTAGCAGCCGGGGTATCTCAAGTAAGCCCGGATGACTTTACGATCCTATTGTTGTTGCTACTACTGCTGCTCTAGGAGGTTTATACTATATATGTAGGTATAGAGAAGTGAGAAGTGTCTCGAGTATAATTATTGTTGTTGCGCAGTAGCAGTAATGCATGCGCTTCTGATACAAGTTGCAATGTTTGCTTACACTGTCGTCGTTGCTCTCGAAATACCTTGGCATTCTAGCTATTCCATGTTTACACACGTATTTCTTGAGATGATTAACGAGAAATTTTGTTTTCAAATAAGCCGATTTATTTTTAATAAACTTTACAATATGTTGATTGATATGCCGTAACTTTCTATCAAGCGATCATTCATTTTTTTATTATTTTTTGAATCACGTACATAAAACAAAAAATAAAAAGAGCAAACACAAAAAGTTAAAAAGTTCTCGGATGTGTAAACATCAGCGCTTGAAGTAGAAAGAGGTTACTTTATCGATAATTGATATAAAGTAGAATGGGAAGTGCGGGTGGCGTTTTAAAAATTCGGCTAACCGTAAAGAACCATTAGACTGATTACTGCTCGTTCGGCAGCAGATCGAATCGAATACTAGATTGGTGGAGAGAAGAAGAGTGACAAGAGAGAAGGGGAGATCTAAAAAAGAGGCTGGTTGGAACTGTAGAAAATGACGCGGGTGAAGCTAGTGCAAATGAAACATCTCTCTTTTTCTCTTCCTCGCTCTTTCTCTGGTCCTTTAATCACAATCCAGCTGGAATAGAGTCGAGCTGGATGGTAGGGTGTGTGTGTGTGTGTGTGTGTGTGTGTGTGTGTGTGCACGGGTATGACCGAGTGGGCGCACGACCAAGAGAAAGGGATGCGAACCATGCAAGCTAGCCCAAGGACATTCGCTACCCTTTCTTCTCCCGCTTTCTGGTACCAGTAATTAACTGGAAAGTCGGTCACCCAACTGGAGCTCACCTGTTCGCGCAATCTCTCTCTCTCTCTCTCCTCTCACGATCGATATCGAATTTCTATGTTACCAAGTGTATCTTAAACGAGCGTTACCAATCAATTAATCGCCAATATATTTTTCGATGCACACATAGTCAACATTTGATTTTTTAATGCATCGCACACTCATAACCGATTATTAAGAATTCAGTCATCTGCTGATGACGATCGAAAATTTGCTGCGTGATTTATGTATACATATGTATGCATACGAGAGGATCATGTATGTAGTAAATGTATGCTAAAGAAATAATAAATGAGAAGCAAATAGGTTAAAATTAATTGATATAAGTTAATGGAATATTCGATTGTTGCTCGACCGTCAAAAATACCAATGCACACAACGTAAGCATTTAACGCAGCCACGTTTACAGTACGCTTATGTGCGGTCTTTTGGAATAAATTAATCGACGTGTAATTTTTAATTAAAAGCTTCTCTCGGCTTTTCAAAAATAAAACCCAAATGACTGTGAAAGTGTATGTATGTATATATGCGCATTGTCGATTTTACGCCATACTGACTATTGTATATTATTAATCGGCGGGTCGAATGAATTTTTAAAATTTCGTATATACGTACGTGCAGTCCACGCGGTGGTTGTCGTAAAGAGCATTTCGACAAATGTGAAAATGCGAGCCAAATATATGTATACGCGTCAGTGATTTTCGTTAGATCTTTCGCGACAATGGCTAATAAAAACTTTTATCGCTTTATTGTATACGTTATATCGTGCAAATATAATATAAAAACTCGCGAAGAAGTTGCCAATTAATCAAAAAAGGCTTTGATTTATCGACTTGTATTTGTGTGTGCATATGTTTGTGCATTCATTTATTGTTATAATTCTATGAAATTTAAAACTTTATTGAATCAAATTCAAAATCATGATTAATACCTATTATCTTTGAAATGAGACCTAATAATTTCGACGCATATATATTTACATACATGCATATACGTATATAGTCACAGCGTGCAATTAGCAAACTGAAAGCAGCGTTCTTAGGTGCACACACATGTAAAATCTAACATTATATATAGCTAAGATCGTAGCGCGAACATCGACCTTAGAGTATAGGTATATATAGGTATACAAATGCGCTGGGCTGGCTGCTCGTCGCGTCGGCCCAATTAACGCGTTCAATAACCACAGCGAGAGAGGCCATTACAGCGCTGCGTCGTACGTGCCATAAGAAACGATAATTCTTCGCGTTTACCCCCCCAACTTTCTCTTTCACGTACATACATACACATACATATACTTACTCGACTAAGACGTAGCGTCGTAATTTCCATCAGACTCCGCGCGGGAGGGTTCTAGCGCGAGTAAATGGAGGGCGTTATAGAGGAGGACAGTCGAATCCAATTCCAAGGCGCCGGGCGGTAGTTAGCCGCCGAGACGGCTTTAATGCTCCGTGTACACAGAGAGAGAGAGAGAGAGAGAGAGAGAGAGAGAGAGAGAGAGAGAGAGAGAGAAAGAGAAAGAGAGAGAGAGAGAGAGCGAGAGTTAGGAAGCAAGCCGGGCTAAAGCTTCTCTATACTCGCACGACGTTAACAATGTCGACCGCCACCGCTACCACCACCACCATCGTCGTCGCGGCTGCATAAGACGTCGCGTAGAATTCTTGCCAGGAGGCTCGCTACGATGAGGGAAAGAGATAGAGAGAATAGACTTGAGTATAGTTAAGGCGCAAGCTTGAGCCAAGGGTATATATACCCTGGAGTTTCGCTGTTTGCACAAACGTCTCAACACCTCCTCCTTACTACAAATATATATATAGCTTCAGTACCAAGTCGGGCAGATTGTATTAGAATGTTTATTTGGTGTTACAGACGGCTTGAAGGGGTGAAAAGTCGCTAGGTGTACTGGTCTAGGAGTCGACCCAGCTGACACGATCCCGCCGTGGTTAATATTTTCGCGCTGTGGTTTCATAAATTGCTAAGGGTATGCTAGAGAGAGAGAGAGAGAGAGAGAGAGAGAGAGAGAGAGAGAGAGAGAGAGTGAGAGAGCTGAGAACGATAATCCGGTTGAGGTTTTAATAAAGTTTCCTCTAGTCGCAGGGGCGGGCAGGATGAGGATCGATTTTTCAAGTAGAATGAGGTTGTAGGATGTTATTAATATTACTCTTGGAATGTTAACGTTATAATTTGTTTTTTTTTTATTCCTTTTTTTTTATTTTATTATGATATCGAATATGAGAAAGATGAGTATGTGTGTATGTAGATAGGTCGTTGCGAGGGGTGATTAATTTGATTTGTAATTAACGATTCGTCAAAGTAGTTGCTCCCTCCCCCCCTTTCTCTTGCTTATTTGCATAAAATATTCGAAACATTAAACTTTTGTGTAACGCATCACGATTAATCTTTGTAAAATGTGTCAACACCTGCGGCGGCGGCGATGATGACGACGACCTGTAATATTGGAAAATAACGTTCTTCCCCATAATATTTATGCAATATCATAAATTAAAATAAGAACGTTTTTTTTTATTTTTATTTTTCTCTCTTACGCATAATTTTTAATTTCGTCGATATTTATATTATCTAATCTATTGTAACGCCTACATTAACGTCAAACATGAGTACAGCAACAACAAATCTTGTTTTAACAACCAATATAATCCAGAAGTCGAACGATATAATAATTTAAGAATATTCTGAATCAAAGATCATTTCACACCGAGGCGATTTTTATCAATCTCTTCTGGTTATATTATAACCGCAGCCGAGAAAATCCCATAGCAGCTAAAACGGCTGATAACACGCCAAGCCGTCCAGCGGCTCATAGAGCACGAAATAAAAGAGCTAGATAGGATCGTATATGGGTGGAAGAGGAGCAGGAGGCGTGAGTAGGGGTAGATGAGATATCCGAGCTTGATAACTATATACATAGCGTAAAAAGAGAGAGAGAGAGAAAGAGAGAGGAGATTGCGCGTCGGAGCGCATTGTAGCGCGATGAGGCCAGTGCGACAAGCGCGTATGCATGGGCAACGGCGAGGGGCTGCTGTGGCCTTAACCAGGCATAATGCACTCTCCAACTCCGCTATAGCACTGCTGCTGCTGCTGCTCTTTCCCTATTCCGCTATCTCAGCTCCATTATGTGAGAGCGTGCCCACGGTATATATACGCTTGTATATGTATAAAGAGTCGCTGCTGGCACGCTCCTGCGCATATACATCCGGAACAACAACAAGAACAGAAGCAGCAGCAGCAGCAACAGCAGCAACGGTGGTAACCGTTATTCCAAATGAAAATACATCGCTTTCATTATGAGCTCTCCTCTCTGCCTCGATCCGCCCCCACGCCGTCGCTATACCCACCACCTCTACCCCTTTCAGCTCTACGAACGTATAAGCAAGCTTTTCTTGCAGCTGTCTCTCCTTCCCTCGTTCCTCTCTCACTCTATGATCCTTCTTTTTCTTCGTTCTTTATGTTTTGCTCGGTACCAAAGTAACGCGTGCAGCGCCTTGATAAAGTACCCCTGGAAATTAAGAGAGGCGGCACTGCGCCACTATGGCAAAGGGAAATTCTGGAAAGAGTGTTTTTTTCTGTAGCGGGTTGGTGTTAGGAGCCAGTGTGTTGATTCGACCTGTCGCCCTCCTTTACTCACTCAAACCAACCAACCAACCAAGCCATCTACTCTTGACTTTATAACGAAAAGCGAGGAAAGAGAAAAAGAGGTGCTGTTGCTGCTGCTGGTGCTTGGCTTTTGAAACGATGCTCCTTTTGCCAGCGCCTTTGTGAGCCGTGGTACCACCACCTATACAGCTACCGGGAAAGGACTCAAAGAGAGATGCAGCGAAAAGGGCTTCTTTTTTGGAAACCAAATGAATGGGGTCGATTGAAAAGTGCAATCATTAAAACGGAATTTTAGCGTGAATTCGTGATTGCAAGCCGACTTTAAAGTGCTACTGAAGATTTGAGGGTTTTTGTGGAGCTTTCCAGCTTGAGGGACTAACTTTACATATATAATGGAGATGCTTTGAATTTAATATTTAATGTTCTGAGAGTGGAATTACTATAGTTTTGTAGACAAAAAACAAAGTTTAATTTTTTATTGCTCAGCTATTTTTTCTACTTTGTTTTTTTTCATTTTTGGTGCAATATGGTTTCGTGATTTTAAAAAGTTTGATGTTAATTATGTTTTTATTTTTTTTTTTATGTTTGGCATTTTGAACGTCAAAATGGTATACATTTCATAAAATAAATAAATGTACAATTTTGGAATTACGTTGTAAATAAAGAAAAATAAATGTCAATGTGATGTCAAAAATGATTAAAAATAATTATTTAACAAAATTTACTTGTTTTCATTTTAATGGCATATTTATAATGTTTAATGTAATGCGTCGTTAGTGTAGAAATAATGAAAACCTTTTATACGCATTTTGTTCGGTAAAATATTTTTAATTCGTTAAGAGGATTAAGATTCCATTTATATTAATGTTATTTATACATACAGAATTACTACTTCTTTTATCTAGATGTACAGCAAAAATAAAGAGGATTATTTACTAAAATTTTTAGTAAAATTTAACAATAAGCAAATCTGCATATTAGTACAACAATGTTTTATCCCGTAAATTTTAATAAAAATAAATTTTTAAACATTTTCTTTAAGCAAATTCAAAATAAAAATTGATTAAATTTGTAAAGCAATATGCAAGATTATTTTTAAAATTTTAAAATACAAATACATTCGTATAAAGTTTTATTTATCTAAAAGCCGCAAGTTTGAAACTAAAACGTAACTGATCCGTAGACCGTAGTAGTTTACCGCATAGCATGCAAGGATAAACGATATAAGAGTAAGTTGAAAAATCAGACTGTCAACTGGAAAGGATACAGGTAGAGACAAATAGAAAGAGAAAGAGAAAGAATATGTTGTAAGAGAAAGGTTGGACTTGGTTCGTTGCACGTAGACTCTCGACCGCGCTCGCACTCAATATGCAGATTTTCCCATGAATTTCTAGATTCCAGCAAGGCGTTCTTTCTCACTCTTGCTCTCTTTCTCTCTTACTCTATGTGCGTGCAAGCGATTTATTAAAGTATACGCGGAAGAGAAAGCCAAAAAGAGAAGAGAAAGAAAGACTTGAAAGAGAGACTGTGCAAAAGGGAGCAGGAGTAAGAGAAGAAGAAGAAGAAGGAGAACGAGGGGAGTGAAGGGAATGCGCAGGAAGCCGGAAAGAGGCCGCAAAAATACAGAGAGAAAGATGAGGCAAAACCCCAGGCGCGCACAGCCAGCATTTATCTTGTTCCGCCGAGGTGAGCCCGCGTGTCAGGTAGAAACTGTGCGGGCGAACTGCTTCTCTCTTCCTCTCTCTCTCTCTCTTACTTGCTTGCATCGCTGAAAAATTTCTGTGTACCTCGGCAAAAATCTCGAGAATATTACATGCAATTTATGTGTAAATTTCAGCGAGAATCCGTCACGCGCTACTGCATATAGATATATACTTCCCCCCACCTTCGCTCTCATGAACTTCTGTATTTTCTACGAGAGCTTTTTTTATATACCTAATGGCACATTCGGACACATCGTTGAAAGATAAGATTGTACAAGGGTGTAAGCTTGTAATTTCTTGTTGGTTGTAAAAACTATAGATCGTTATTTTTTTAGCTAGCCAAATGATTTTTTAAAAATATTACGTAATTTGTAGTTTGATATGCTAATTACAATTTAACTTATGAGTTAGGATAGCCAGCAAACTTTTATCGATAGAAAAGTAGTTTTAATCTTTTTGGCTTTTATCGTGCGTATTTAAGCTGATATTTTAACGTTTATCTCTCTCTCTCTCTCTCTCTCTCTCTCTCTCTCTCTCTCTCTCTCTCTCTCTCTGCTCGTTTAAAATCCGATAAATCTTTTGCTTTATACTCTTTCGAATGCAAATTTCAAAATTTAATTCACGCGATCAAAGAGAAAACTAAATAAAACTTTAATTTGAGATTTAATAACAACTTTATCATCGAATAACAAAATTAATCATTAAAAGAAATTAAGAAAGAAAAAGAAAAATGTAAAAGTTTGAAAAGTGTTGAGACCGTAATTATAAAACGAATCCTTTATGCGGACTCTCTTGTTTTGACACAATGGCGTGCAAAATTTCCTTGGCGTAAAATCAAAGGAAGCTTATTTTGAAAGCTGGCAATTATAGTCCCAGCCATAGTAAATCCCACGAAACAAGTTGTATAAAAAAATCAAATAAAAATATCTAAGGGGTATTCAAGCCCTAAAAAAGAATTTAACAACAATTAGTATATGTATATATACCCAAGGTTTATACATATACATACAAAAGCCTGACAAAACGTCCCGCAGTGAGATGAACGACCGAAATTAGCGAGTGTAAGAGAAAGGAAGCAGGAACAACAATCAAGCCGCGCCCTCGTAATTTTTCGCGCAGTGCCAGAGGCCTTATAAAGTGCCGGGATTGGATGAAGCAATTGAAGGTTTCTATGAGGTCTGACGCGAGGAAAACAATATCACCAAGAAGCCAGCAGCAGTGGCAGCAGCCCTCCTGCGGTACAAAGCTCGTTCCTTCAATTAGCCGCTGAATAATAAAAGCGACTCATTGCCAAGCTTGACACAATGGAGCGGGCGAGTTGATTTGCGAGACACAGTTGACATACACGGGCGTCTATATACTCTTGATGCTACTGCTGCTGCTGCTGCCTCAGCACGACAAGCTTGAATGGGGCTTCATTTCGTCAATCAATAGCCACCTGTAATACAGGCCAATCTGACGCTCTACTGCTGCTGCCAAGTGCGACCGACGTATAATATCGAGAAGCGCTTTGTCAACATAGACAAACGTTCCGTGACGTGATATCACCTCTTCAATGAAAGCCTTTAGGAAAATGGGCTTTTATTTCATCAACTTTGTAATAAACGTGAAATAAGTGTATAAATGTGGGGTTTTTTTGTTGAGTTTTGTTTTTAACAAACTTTGTACCTGGTTGATAGAAATAAAATTATTTTACCTACTAAAGGGTGATGATATAGTTTGACTTGTGATGCAGCAACTCGATTCAAAAGCAATGACATTGTTTAAAAGTGTTGTGAAACCAATATGCGTTTATGCGTTTTTATTGTATTTACGGTGAGGACGAATTGATACAAAAAAAAAAAAAAAAAACAAAAGAGAGGAAGAAAGAGAGAATACGCATAAAACGAACGAGCTTTTTTCGCGCACTAGTGAGTCGTTAAACGAGGCCGCCGAGTTCTTTTTTATTTAACCCTCTCCCCCCTGTACATGCACGCGGCATATTTGCTTTTAATTTGTAACGTTCGGAACTCGCGAATTAATGTTTGCTCGCGCGTTCAACCAAACCCTTTTTTCTTTTGTTTTTATTATTTTTTTTTTATTTTATTGCTGTATTTTATTTATTTCCAATAGGTTTTCAATGCTGAATTATACGGGTAGATATGAATGCATCCCGATCAATGATATAAAGAAAAAGTTGGTAAATGAATATACTTGAATTTCAACTCGATAGCAATTTTATTTACTTTCGATCAATTTATAATTATATAAATTTACAAACATAAAAGATTTGGTAAATATAATCAAGTATGCGATCTGACTTTTATTTCGTAACCACTTCATCGTCAAATAATTAATTTTTTCAAAGAAAGAAAAAAAAAGATGAAAATAAAAATAAAAAAATATGTATAAAAAGTATAAGAAAAAAATGCAAAAGTTTCCACGAGCAGACCAAGCGTAAGGTCGTTATAAAAATTTTTTTTTTTTACAGACGGCAAAATGAAGCCGGGTGTTGGCGTTAGGTCGGTGTATAATAGCTTGGGACGAGCCTTAATGAAAATGATATTCGAGAGCTCAGCAAGGCCTGAGGGCAACTTACCAACAAAGCCTGGCATTTTTTTTCTTCTTTTTTCTACCACATGAACTTGCACACTACCATCAGGCTGTAAAATATAGTACGCGACAGTCCGTATTTTTATTTTGCACTATCTAATTTACTTTGGTAAAATTTAGCGGATGTAACAATTTTTTTTAGCTTACTCGATTTTTTTTTTTAAATGTGTTATAAAATGACATTTTCATAAATATTTTATTATTATTTATATCGATAAGAATGCTTACAATTAGAAAATACATGCCGGTAAATGTATATCGTCTTATTATTTTATTTATTTATTTAATTTTTGCACTCGTTATCAATTGCAAGCTATAACTAGAATCATAACCAAGAAAATTTGCTAAGAAGATTAACCCCAAGCATTTGAATCTTGCAGGTTGATAAAATTATCTCCATTATTCGATATGCAGTACATGATTACATTTTTAAACCATCTTAGTGATCATCATAAATAATTAATGAAGGAATCTGCAATGATGGAAATTCCAATAAACAAATTTACTGCAATTCGATTTGCAACACTTGAGCTTTAATTATATGCAGAGTATATAATTATCTGACATTCGTATAGATCTGACATCTCTCGTTAAGGCGTCTTATAATGAATGACAGATATAGATTTAATTTTCTCAACTTGCTCCACGACGTATAACTTATGCGCATCTTCAATCAAATTAATTGTGGTAAACTTATATATGTTATCCGGACTCTAATGACGAACGTTTCAATTACCGATTAATCCAACAAGTACGTCATTTCTACAAGTCTGCATTTATGTATACGCATTAACTTGTCTTGCATATAAATATTAAATTTTTCGTTTATTCAGTTTAAACCGTCATTTTAATTAACGCAAAATAGCCGTTATTTTAATTTTAATTTTCAAGCATTTGCATTTAAATGAGTATTTCTGTATCAAATCAACATGTTGCATATATACATTGCGAGTTAAAAAGAAAATGAGTTAAAAAGAAAGAAGAAAAAAAAAATAGGCAAGATTTTACGAGAGCAAGAGAAAAGCGTTGAAGAGATAAAGAAAAGCCTTTTTTTTTATTTGGAATGAATGAAATTTTTGACCAGCCAGCCAGCAGCAGCAAGTCTCTCAGTGATTTCGATTCTCTCTCTTTCAGTTTCAAAAGCACATAACGCGCACATCTAAATTGCTTGGTGAGCCTCTGGTAAACAAGATGACGCGCTCGCGTGTTTTTATTGTTTCAGCGAAACGCTTACCCGTCGCCAGTAGCGCGCTATACTGTTATCCCATATATGAATACCCGTACTAAAAGAGAGAAAGAGAGGGAGAGAGAAAAAGGGAAATGTAACTGCTACTTAAGCGGGGCTACAAGCGAAGCTTCTACTATGTATATGTACGATATACGTTTAAATGCGCCACCAGCGAGTTAAATAACATTCTTACTCCGGGGAAAGCGTAGAGCGAGTTTTCCCCTTTTTCTGCCTCTATATCCGGCTCGTTTACCGCATTCTCGATCCGCTGTAAAGCCGCTGAAAGCTCGCCTCAGATAACCTGCTAGTCTACTCTTAGTTTTATATATCCAGCACAAAATTACGCGAAACACGTGTTTAGCATAGCAATCGACTCATATACTTTCTTCTATAGCTTCCAAGAGAAAGTGAGAGAGAGAGAGAGAAAGAGATAATACTAAAGTTAGGTGTGAAAATTTTCTCTCCGGGGGTTTAGTGCGCAAGCGTAGGTTGGAAGGAAGGGGGATGGGAGGCTCGATTGTTTCGCGAGTCATCGAATTACCCGACGTAAGTAGATCAAGTCGTGCTCTAGTGCGCCAAGCTAGCGCGCCTCTAGGCCTGAGGAAAAACTATACTCCTCCCGCGCGCGTATATACCAGCCTCTCTTTCCACTCTTGTTTTACCTCTCTCGTAATACTCGTGATGTGATTTTACCTCGTTTTTGTATTCTCTGCGTTTTTTTTTCTTTTCTTTCATCTTTTTCTCTTTTTTCACGTCGTTTAATAAAAGTTCAATCACGCGCGTGCGCTCGCTCGTAGGGGCCGCCGTGCGATGTTTTCTCAGCCGGAAAATTTCATCGGCACCGTAATGAAAAACGATGCCAACAGCCCAGGCGACATGTTTTTAGAAAAAAATAAAAAAAAGAAAAAAATTTTGCGCTCACGAGCTTTATAAAATATTCACAAGTCTTTTATACGGAAAATGAAATTTTATGCTTACGGTATAACACGTATATAAATATATCTACATAGAAACTGCCATTACATTGACTAACATTATTCCTGTATACTAGCTACATATATGTGATTTTGATCGACTATCAACATAACCGTAACTCATGTAGAACAAAAAAACAAAAAAAAAAAAAAACAGCAACCTCACACCACCAGAAAAAAAAATAATGTAACAATCAATCATCATAGATCGCCAATTAGACTAAATGAAATCTCTTGTATCGCAAAATGCTGATCAAATTCATGCTCGTGAAACACGCCAGGCTATAAAAACAAAGAGTAAGACAAAAAAAAGGCACGGATATGTCAATAAAGACAAGGCACGAAAGAGAGAAGAAAAAAAAACCAAACCCGAATAAAGTCAACGACATCGATCACGCTAAAAAACGTTTGACTACATATACGTAACCATTCAAGGGAAGAGGGAAGGGGGGCGTTAAATTTATCCTTACACGATATCGCTTCTCATAAACGTCTAGGTCAACGTATAGTATAGTAGAAGCAAGTAGCATATAGGCTTGGCTTTCTCTCTCTCTCTCTCTCTCTCTCTCTTTCTCGAGGCGCAAACTACGATCGAAGCTTATCACGTGATCCTAACTTGTCAGGTGTATGTGTATGAGTGTGAGTGTGTGTGTGTGTGTGTGTGTGTGTGTGTGTGAGTGTGTGTGTGTGTGTATATCTGTGTTAGAGGCGTCCAGCTGGCATCGTCCGCTGCCAGCGTAGATAGATTCAGCCAGCTAGGTTCTCCTAACGCCTGAATGCGGACGCGTGCGTCGGTTAATAAACAGGATAGTTTACGTGGCTGATATACATATATACCGAGTAGTCAAGGCAGGCTGACGTCGTCGGACGATGCCAGTAACATCGGCAGCGCCATATAGCTTCTATTATCCCCCTCCCCCCTTCCCCCACCACCTAAGCAACACAGCGTGTCTAGTAGCTACTAGTGAGAGAAGCCGGGGGGCGCAATATTACCTGTTGACACGACAGTCTTATTATACGCCGGCCAGTCTTGCAATTGATCTGATCCCTCTTCCTCCCCCCCCCTTCTCTCTTTCTCGCTATATTCATCGTAGAATAAGACGGTATGAGCGAGAAAAATAGAGAGAGACATAAATAGGGAAAGCTGCAAGAAAGAGAATAAGAGAGTAAAGTTCGGCTTTGTAAGGCAATTATTAGCATAAACGGCCACGCATATAGGCGTATACAACGTAGCAGAGAAGTAGATCGCGGCGTGTCGAGTGAGAAAAGGAGTGAGACTATATATATATATATATATATATAGGAGTGAGAAGGGAAGGCGAAAGAGCAGCCTTATCGTCTAAAGGGGGCTGAACGGCCGATAGTCACGTCGAGGAGAGACCGTTTTTACGCGGACCTCGATCAGATATTGTGGAAAGTCAAGGGGGGAAGGGCTCTTGTAATCGATGCCTCCTTCACTCTATGGGTCCTGTTTATGCGCGTCGACACACCTTCACCACATATACTACATAATACCCTTTCCATCTTCGTGCTTCTCTACTTCCCGATCGGCCTATATATACTTGTGTCACTCAACTTGGCTTCTTCCTATACTCCAGCCATGCGCGAGCTCGTGCTTTCTGAGCCTCTTTTTTTTCCCTCTCTCTCTCTCTTCTTTTTTTCTCAGGAGCAAAAATCGTTATTGTCGCTGGCCTCGTTTACTGGCACGCTCTTTCTCTTTCACTCTCTCTCTCTCTCGCGTTCTTTCTTTCCTTTTCAACGCCGACTCTTTATTTTTCAGTGCCGCTGCGGCGCCTGGCCATTAATTCAGCTCCGTGCAGTGCACATAGTGTATATCTATGCCGCAGACGAGGACGGAGATCCTTTGATACTGGATTCGCTCGTGATTGATACTTAACCCGAAGCCTGTTACGATCACCCACCCTTACCCCCGCTCCTCTTTCTTGCTGGACGGTATTTTACGAGCTCTCTCTCTCTCTCTCTCTCTCTCTCTCTCTCTCTCTCTCTCTCTCTCTTTAAGCTTCGTTGATGCTGTCTAAGTCTTTTACTTGATAAAAATATCATCAGTTATATTGTGAATGATGATGCTTTTCGGAATTCATTTAATATCGGCTTTTACTTTTTGATTAATTGTCGATATATAAATTTTGAATTTTTTTATACGACATTTTTTATTATTATTATTTTATTCACTCTGATGTTTCAATTTAACGACTGAGTGAATATAAAGATTACGACTGCTATAAGAGTATTTTTAGAAAACCACATTTTTTTGTCATCTTGAGTCGACAAAAAAAAAGAAGAAAAAAATATTCTGTACTGCATAAGAAATGTAATATAAAAACTTTTACAAAATTAAAATTTATTTCATGAATTTTTAAAGTCACTGAGAGAGAGATAGAAACGCATCAAAAAGTAAGTGGCCAAATTACAAAAATTTTCCAGAGCTTCCGTATATTTACATTTTTATTGCTTAAAAACTTTAACATGTGAATCAAACAAAAAAAAAAAAAAAAAAAAAAAAAAAAAAAAACAAAAAAAAAAAAAAAAAAAAATAAAAAAATAATAACGTTGTATCAGCGTATCAGGAAAGTAAATGGACTTTTTCTCGCGTAAAAACGGCAGCCTCGACAATCTGCCTCGTAAAACAAGAAATAAAATTAATTTAATTTCTTTCAAGCACTTAGCCGCACTCTCGTACATACACACACACATGTATGCTCACACGTGCTCGTACATCCATTAATTCGGTTAAAAACCAGCCGAGCTGGTCAAGTGTGGTATGTAGGAGAGTCGCAGACATAAGAGAGAGAGAGAAAAAAGGATGATGGGTCGGTAAAGGGTTGGGCGAGGCATTAAATTCAAGACGTTTAACGCGTATAGCTGCGAGAGAGAAAGTACTACGTATAATATCACTATATGGTGCTTGCTTTCTCGCTTGCTTGCGCATGTATATATATAAAAGTACTTTCATTGCATGGTAGTTGTGTACTTACTTGTAAATGGGGTTAATGTCCTGCTTGTACCAGACGACGAGAACGAACGAGTCGTTGGGCGTTGAGGTTCGGATGTCGCACGGCAGCTCGGCCGTACCTTGGAGCACCGCCCGGGCATGCTGGAGCGGCCCTGCAACAGGAAATACTGATCGGATAGTCGCCACCTGAACCCAACGCGGCACTGCGCCATTTCTTGCTACCAAACTACCATCTATCACGTTTAACGTGCAATCGACACACCAACCAACAATGCGTCTTCCCTTTTTTCTCTTTTTTCTTCTCTTTTTTACCTTTTTACCTTTTGTTTTATTTTACTCCCCCCTCCCACTTTCATAATTCTTGTAATTGATGGTAAGTTATTGCTTTTATGGCAGTGTGCTGCTGCTGCTGCTGTTGTGTGAGCTTTCGATAAAAGTGCAGATATAGCATTGCATAATATAAATAGATTTTCAATATTGATTATAACAATTTTTTTTAATATATTATCGTTTAAAAAAAAAATTATTTTAAAAACAGCTTTTCACTGCTGCTGCTACTACAACTGCTGTACGTTACTTTTTTTTATAATAAAATTTACGTGTAATGCAATTTCAAGTAGGCCACTTTAAGTGGAATGTTATTTTTTACAACGCTGGATAAAAAAAAAAGAAGAATAAGTGACGCAGCAGTATAGAGCAGTAGCGAATACACTTTTACAAAAGCCCAACAATAAACTTCTTGAATTTCATAACGTATACTTTTATCAAAATACTTGTGCTGCTGCTGCCTTAGCTACAGCTGTAGCAGTAGCAGCAGCAACTCGTGCATTATATTACATTTTGAATTTCAGACATTTAATTTTGCTCTTTGGAATTTCTGGGCAGAAAGCAGCAGAGACGGGAAACGAAACATCTCAAACATCCGGAAAGTTGGAGCAGAAGTAGCGAGTAGTCGTAGTAGTAGTAAGGGGTAGGGGGGGGGGGGGGAGGGTAGGTAAAGGGTTGCTAGAAATTTCGACAAAATGAAAGAGACGAAGGAAATCGGCCAATGACTTTTCACCGCTCTGTTTCTCTCTTTGCTGCGGCAAACGGGTCTTCGCTGGCGTTCCTCCGTCTCTATTAATTCTGCTCGGTGAAAAGCGGCAAAGGGCCGAGAAAGACAGATGGGGGGGTTAAAGAGAGCGTACGCTAGGACGCGCGAGCGGGCAAAGACCGGGAGTAGAGACGATGAAGGGTGGTCGAGGAGCAATAGTAGTGGCGCAGCAGAGAGAAAGCACCACGGGAAAGTAGATAGCCAGGGCAACATACACTGCAGAGACACATCACATATATACGTACACGAGGCGAACGGAAACGGAACCGGACGCGAATATGTCGGCCGTACCGAGTCGACGAAAATTGGTAACGTCTGAAAATTTACGAACAGATTCCCGAGGCGCTTTCAACTGCTCGTCCGGTTCTCGTATTTTCTTCTTGCCTTTTCTACTCTTTACCCCCCCCCCCCCCACTCCTGGTCTAGTCGCCCCCCAACCGTCCTTTTTTTCTCCTTTTTTTTTTTTTTTTACTTTCATTCTCTCTTACCTCTTTTCCTTCTCCCTCCCCCGTTCCGGCTGGCAGACCAAGCGAGAGCCTCTAACGTTTTGTACTTTT
>JAPYZE010001877.1:0-21600 GCA_030522805.1 Leptomastidea abnormis
TTTGACTGTAGCTTGTTGTGGTCGATTATGTGGTTATGATTTTTTTGCTATATTTTGTGTGAAGATAATTTTCTTTTTTTTTTTTAATTTGAAAGGAGTATAGAATAAAAGAGAAATATTGTTGCATAAGTTAGGTAAGAGAGAAGTAAAATATTTGAATAAGTATCTGGAGATTATATACGAGTTTGATTTTCAAAAATGTAAACTGCAAACTACTACGTATGTAGTTCACATAGTTTGAATTTGAAAAATTCGAAACGATCATAAGTTGACTTTAAATTATTATTATATAAAAAATAATACATTAGTTTATTAAATATTTGAAATAAAGATAAAAACATTATAAGAGTATTTAATTTACAATAGTCTATTTAAAAAAGAGTAAAAGATAAAAATTTTCACCTAGATATGAGAGACGCAAAGCTTTTCTCTTGCACGTTTCACGTACGTCGTTATATTCATAGTCAGCGGTAAAAGATAGAAAGAGAGATATAGAGTAAAGTAAAAAGAAGAAGAAGAAAAAAAAAACGAACGAACGAACGAGGTGATTCCTTGCACTTTGGAGTTGCCGCTTCCCTTTGAACTTTTAATGGCGAACCCGACCAAGAGGTAACTTGCTACTCGACTCTATATCTCTCTCTTTCTTTCTCTTCTTTTTCTCTCTTGTGAGAGTAAGAGATGGCGCATGACGTCGTGGTATATATACTTTGAACTACTACGCGCTTTTCTCTCTCTCTCGCTTTGCTCTCGATATCATCCCGACGGTAAAATTTTTTTTTAACTTCTGTTTGTTATTGTTCTGATATCTTTCTGTTTATTTTATTTTTTTTTTTTTAGGTGTCTCATTGTATGTTTTAGACATATTTAAATTCCTTTAAGATTATATTTTTATATCAGTTATCAATTTTATTTTATTTTTAACAAATGTTTTATAGAGATGTATTTTCTCTTTTAGGTTGCTTTTAGAAAATTTTTTCGTGTTATGTGATATTTCCGTGTTCAAGATAGATTTCACTTTTTGAAATATAAGAGCTAAAATTTGATATGCTACTTTTAGATACGCGGATCGCAGAAAGAACAAAAAAAGAAAAACAACTAACTGAACTTGTACAATGTTTATGTTTTAAGTAAATTTTAACTCACTCAATCGTGTTAAAATAACATTTTTCAACGATCCAACTATAAATTTTTCTCTCTTTTTTTTTTTAAATAAAGTAAAAATACAAAGAGTAAAATACACACATACTCACTATACTCTACCCAAATTACAAGACAAAGTAAAAACCTAGAGATAAAAAGAGAACAGTCAAACAGACTACCTTTCTCTGTACGTTTAAAAAAAAAGCCCATCCTGAAAATGCATTCCTTTTACCAAGGCCTTCTAACTCTAAAGCGATTTTTACTCAAACCCCCCCTCCCCTAAAAAAAAAGAGTTAACGCTCTTCACTTATTACTCCTTTCTTTTTACCTCAACTTCCCATCCTCTTTGCCTATATCTGACTTTAGCTCAGCCTCGAGTAGATCCCAAGTATAGATGGGTGAAAAGAGAGTGTGTGTGTGTGTGGGAGGGAAAGAAGAGGCGTAAAGTTTTGCTCAGCTTCCAAAGAGAAAAGAGTTCACGGCGTTTACGGGAGGATAAAGGGCCCGCGAGAAATTGAGGCCTCGCGCGCGCATACGAATCCCTGGGGCAAGTGAGTAAGAAAGAGGATGGAAATGGAGTAGGGGTAAAGCGTTTGCCTAAGTTCCTACTAGTGCTTTCGACTTTCGAATATTTTCTAGAGCTCCCCCCCCTTCTCTACTTTTCCTCTTCTATACTCTTCGACCGACGGTTTGCCTTTCTTTGTTCTTATCTCGTTCGCGCACTTCTTGGCTACCACCACCACTGCTGCTGCTGCTGCCGTTGCGGCGCTCTTGGATGAACTGCTAGATTCGGGTTTTGCGAGCTTATACCTTAAGCGCAAAGATTTTGCTTCTCAGACTACTGCTGCATCGGTTGGAAGAGAAAGCTTTCAATGTGGCTCTTTGGTATATGTTGCTGCCGAGTTGGAAAATTTATTGGGATGTACTAAAAGTGTTTGTGAATAAATTAATTTCTTATGGTATTTGCTTACTTCTTATTTGCGCCAGAATTTTAAGGATGAGAGAGAAGGGAGAAATAAACTTAATTGTTTTTATAAAAAGTATTATTTATTTACAGTACAATCGAAAGGTTATATCTAAAAAAATTGTTGTGTCTGACTATATCCGACCGTATCTACTGATCGTTAAATTTATTTTTCAAAACTAAAATAAATTATGAAACTTTTGTTTCTAATTTCATACAAAAAGTAAATATTACAAAATACATTTTTTGAATAACACATAATTAGAGAAATAAATCTTGTTAATCAAGAAAATTCAATAATTAATATATATTTCTCCAATTAAATGAAATATTATAAAAATAAAAACAAAATCCTCTTATTTCTGTTTCAGGTACGTACCCTTGACGTTAACTAAGCTTTAAGAAGTGGAGACTTACTCAACCAAAAGCATTCAAGATTTAAAATTCGCAAAGACGTAAGAATAATTTAAAATTAGCTGCCACTGGCAAAACTCTATGATACTCCAATGAACATAATTAAACTGCTGCTACTACTGCTACTGATTCCAATAAGGGAAAATTCATCCTTTTTTCAGAGTCACCTCAAAGTCTCGTTGACTTTTAAGAAGATTCACTGGGCATTTCGTATTATAAATCTTCTGTGAAATTATATAAAATATATATTTTCATTTAGATTTACCTCTTGCCAGCCTTATTATCGATCTTCACTACTTAAATTTTATTTTATTTAATTGCAATTTATTTCATCGTATACTATAACACATCGTATGCATCGTAATTTAATTTTACTCAATATTCAAATTTCCTAAAATTATCGATCATCTTTCATAAATGTCTATTAAAATTTCATATTAATCATTCAATAAATTATAATTATTCTATCAGAACATCAATTTTAATTAAATTACTATGAAAAGTACAAGGCATAAAAATTAATTAAAACATAATCAATATTAAACAAAATAGACAGACATTAAAAATGAAAGAAGCATTAAGCAATATATCTTCTTTATTTTAATCCGTACACTAAATAAAAAAAAATATACATCTGCAAAAGTCAGTCTGAAGCTTGTTAAATGAACGCGTTCTTCGGCAAGGCTAAGCGCGAATCGATTTGACTCGGGGACGCTGTACCATCTACCCGTTTATTTAATTAAGCCATCAGAGGAACCTGAGTGAGAGAGAGAGAAAGAGAGGTTGATCGTAGCGTCACGTAAGAGGTTCGAGAGAGGGACCAGCCGTTCCCGAGATCAATAACGAATCAATGGCGACTAATCAGGGGCCGAAGGCAAAGGAGAAGAGTGGCCACGGACGCCTTCTCTCCCTTATGTCTTTCTCTCTCTGTCTCTCGCATGAACCCTCGTTATAGCTCGGGTCGGGAAATCGCTAATGCGTTGCTACCACCGTTGCCGTCCTGCTTTGGCTTCCTGTACCTCACGTCTCTTACCCTTTTGCCCCTTCTCCTCCTCCTTTACTTGGCTACTGAGAGTGGCGAGCCATTATGTTCGAACGAACGGCTGAATACACGAGAGCGTCTATAGGTTGACCTGGTAGATGATGGTCCTTCTTCTGTGCTCTTTGTCTTTCTAAAAATTGCATATATGGAATTCTAGAGATCAGTTATATTGATTTTTTTATTGTTTTTATTTTGTTGTAGATTAGTATTTCATTACAATTTTACACTGATTAAGATTATTTGAAAAGCGATTTTTTTTTTTTTTTTTTATAAATTAATCTTGATGATTTTAAACATGAAATTCTTTTAACGTAAAAAGCTTTTAGAATGTTTTAGGATTTCTTTTTAGTAGTTAACGTTAGGTGAATATTACATTATAAACTTTTTTAAAAGGAAAAATTTTCTATTTTGAGTGAAAATAACTTTAACGTAAAAGTTTTTCACTGTGCAAATAACATTAGCATAGCAGCTTACATTTTAATGTGATATTTAACAATATAAAAAAAAGGTGATAAGATGTTAATATTAAATAAAACAAAAACTTTAAATTGAAAAAAAAAATCCAACATTTTTTTTTTTAATATAAAATTCTAATCACTGTCTCATTATGGTTATATACATTTGCCAATTCAAATTTTTCTGAAAAAGACTTCTCTGGTTCTATTAACATAAAATTAATCTTTTGTTGAACCAAGAAATAAAAGAAGATCCGAATAAAAGAAGTCACGAAGATGAATATCTTAGAATAATAACAAGGCTTAAAGAAAAAGAAAAGAACTAATTTGTGCGTTTAGAGTTAAAGGGAAGAGATTGAATGGAGCAATGTCAATAGTGGGTAAAAAGAGACAAAGCAATGGTTTAAGATTGACTAAGTAAAAGTGAGCCTTTTCTTAAAGGTTTCGAAGTCTGATCTACTCTTTGAGAAGATCTGTCAATTATTTTGCTTTACAAATGCTTCCAACTTTATATTTGTATAAATTTCTGTATTTAAACTTGTCTTGTTCTTATTAGTATTACTGATATTTAATACTTATACTTAATATAATTATAAATAAATGAATAAAAATTTATTGCAATATATAAATTAATAGCGATTTAAGAATTTCAGTAGTAAAGCCATAATATGGTCAGACGTGGTTAATAATTTAAAAGATTGTTTATAATAATCAAATATTTTGTATATAAAATACTGTGCAAAGACTGAAAAGTCTTTTCGACATTCCAACAGCTAAAACTTTAAAATTCTCATCTGTTCTCTTTGTTTCTCAATGAGATTGCGAAAACTCCCTTCATCATCTTGACTTTCCATTTTTGCGCGTATAGGTAAAAGAAATAAGTTGTTTTTTAACGACTTTACGCGTCGAAAACTTGAAGAAATTTAAGATACGTAAGAGATGGTGTATATAGGTTGAAAAAAAAGAAAATGACTTTTTTCTCTCGATTTTTTTTTTTTGTTCAAGAGCAACGAAGTGAATTATTTTAAGAAAGCCGCTTTTATTCTTTTTGAGTTCTGGGTCACGTTAAATATTAATGACGACTAGGGAATTTCTAATCGTAAAAATATAAAAGATCTCTTGTTCTGAAGATGTTGAATCATTTTTTGTTGGTCTAAAAAAAACATAGGAGATTACTTTTAAATTTTATAGAACGGAAACTTTATGCTTTTAAGAAGAATTAGGATTACGAAGATAAGTTATAGGATTATGTAAAAGTACATTTTGTTTTTATAAAATTTTTTATAAACACTGGGTTAACAGCATCTACAAAACGAAAATCTCATATCTTATAGTATAAAAATAAAGATCTAAAAATTTATTTGAAATTTTAATTGTATAAGTGCTTATAAACTACGCATTAAAAAAAGTGAAAAAAAACATGAATATAACAAGTTAATTCAAAATTTACCATAAAACTTTTATTGATGACAATACAATTACCCATTTATAGCGTGGTAAAGAAAAAAGGTTGAACAAGAGAGTATAAAGAATAAAGAAAACATGAGTAGAAAAAAGGAGGGATCGAGAAAATATTTCAAAGCAATTTCAAGACGGCTCGTATAAAGAGCGAGCGAATCTTGAAACACCAGCGTACGTGTGTATGTGTATATACATCAAGCGATGGTGAAGCAAGAGGCTCTCTCTCTCTCGATGCGTTGGAATTTGACCAGAGGGCTTCATCTTTATGCGATAGGTGAGCGGTTATGCGCTTGGAGCTTCCGTATTGATCGGTCGATAAATCGATGTTGAAGAAGTGGGCCGGATGAACTATAAATATTGGATGCTCTTTCTCTCTATCTCTTCCTAAGAAAATTCATTTTTATTATCCTGTCCGAGACGTTAACGGCTCTCTTTCTCTGGTTCATTTTTAATCAAGTGACTTTATTTTGAAAAAAAAATTTTTTTATTGCTTTTTTTTCTTAATATGGTAATATTAATTTTTCTCCTCATGTTTGTTTCAAGTATGAGATTTTAAATTAAAGATTGATAGGTACATACATCTTAGCAGCATTTTATTTGTTTATATCGTTTATCTTTAATATAAAATTTTGTTCTATTCAAATATTTACTTACTCTCAACATAAGCATTGAAAAAAGAAAAAAGTTATACATCATTGATTTATTTATGCAAAAGAACGTTATCCTTTAATTTATAATTCATTTCATTTATCAAACATCGATCGAAAATAATGAATTATGCTATTCGCGTACTGAGTTGAGGTTTTTTTGCACACGAGTTTATCATATTAACGAGCGACCTTGCATTCATGAAAATTTATCGATAATATTCAGCGTCCGCACTTAGCTGCTGACTAAATAATTTGAGATATTGCTTTAGAAATGCAGTTAGCGTTCATAGTATTTATCGGATAATCGATATACAATTCAGCTGCAAATACTATAACATATTTTTTTTTCACAAAAATAAATATTTTATTTTAAATAACTTCAAGACGTTGGACAAAGATTAAGATTATTAAATAAACAAAACTGTTAACAATAGTTATCACAAACGTTGAGAAACTTTGAACAAAAACATCGTCTAGGTATATATATAACGTTGAACTTATTTATGGCTGGCCATCGTAGAGTTTCACAGTTTCTGGATGAACGGACTTTGTAATTCACGTAACTGCAGGCAATTTGAACGTTTCCATTTCGATGTAAATACCACAGCTTGTTTTCAAATAAATGTGACTCGTTGAAATCGTTGAAAAATTTGTTTTTCGCTATTGAAAAAGTAATTCTAGAAGACATTAAAAAATATACCTATTTATTAAAATGTGGTTTTATATTTGATCGGTATAAGTCAGTAAGAAAAGCAACTAATAAGTTTAGCCGATACTAATCTTCATAAACCAAATTCATAAAGCAGTTAATCAAACAATACACTTATCCCCATCCTCTTCAAAATTTTACGACCTCCATACAAAATAACATTATTATTATTCAGTTGCTCATGAAATTTGACGAGCTATGCGAAAACTCAACCCCCAATATCATCAGTCAAGCGCGCATCATCATCAAAACATCACATCAGCCAGGCTATACATATAATAACAAAAGATCTCAAATTTACTCATCCCGTCCATCATATCTATTCCCAATCTCAAAACAAATTCTTCAAGCTTTACAAAAAGAAAATCGCTATTGAACAACGTTACGTTATAGTCAAATTCACCACACCCAAAAGCTTCAGCAGATAAAAGAAGATAGAGGATACTGTCGAAACAGGCTATAGTCTTGCGCTGACCACCTGATGCCTCAGTCAAGTCAAGCTTTGAACTTTGGACGCGTGCTAATTAGTGTCCCATCTCGAGTAAGCTCGTTCAACCGTATGAACCGATGCCATCCAGAATGACGGAATACAAGTTGAAAGCATCTGATTTGTAATTAACTGGGGTTTTGGGAGACTGGGATTGTATCGTATGGGATGGAAAATCAATAAATTGTAAGAAGTTGATAGCAATAGTAATACGACAAATTGAGTTGTCATTAATAAGCTTTTTGAAAATAGCATAAAAAGAATAGAATGACTTAGATAATCAAGCTGCCAAAAGACGTCAGTCTCCTTAGTTTGAAGTGATACTATATAGACTTTTGTAGTGATGGTACATCGGAGAAGAAAGAAAGGAAGGGGGAGATATATACATGTTTTGTGTGTATTCGACGTTGAGGAAAGACCGCAAGGGTTTTTCGATGACACTGCAGCTGGCAGCTGCTTCGTACGAACGTTCTTATGCTCCAAGCTTTTTACCTTCTGCCCCTTACTCTTCTTCCAATAGTTGCGGTTCTGTGAGTCTGAGAAAAAGCTCGTGTGTGTGTGTGTATGTGTGTGTGTGTGTGTGTGTGTGTATGTGTGTGTATCGGAAAGCTGAGAGAAGAGCTTGAAAGAGAGACAAAAAGACAAGCGGAGGAAAAGAGGGTCTGTACTTATGTGGAGACAGAAAGAGAGAACGAGTCGAGTGGACTCTCAAGAAGTCGATACATTCCGGGTACTGGTAAAAGAAAGAGAGCTTTGTCAAACGAGCGATCAAAATTACGCTCTTGAAATGCCAAAGTGCGTTCGGTTAAAAGAAGAAAGAGAAAGAGGTAAAGAAGGTAGGTAAGTGGTGATGATGATGGTTAGGAACAAACGAGTTAAAGACTTGAGTTTTGAAAGGTTATCGATGAAGAAGAAAGGTTGAGTGGCTTTCAAAATCTCTAATGCGAAGATGAGCTTTTGTGTGTATACTTGCTGGATAATATGAGGATAAAGAGAAGTTGATGATCGTATATACATATCAGCCTTTATAGATAGTGTATTCATGTGAGTATGTATAGTAAAGTTCTGGATGCCTGAAGGAATATTTTAAAGAGGTTGTTTCCGTAACAATGTGAATTATATGATGATGATGGTGGTGGTGGCGGAAGGATAAATTTTTAGGATAATCAGAGTTTGTAAAATAAAATTAAGGAAATATAAGTGTACGGATATTATTAAGAAGAACAAGAAAAGAAGAAATGGAAAAAATAAAAGAAAGTAAACTCAACAATTGTAACATGTACCGTTTTTCTGTATTTACCCCCTCTAGCAATATCACGCTTGGATTATACTCATTACGCGTTTCTCACGATTTCTTTTTCTAAGTGTTAGAAAGCTTACAAGGCGTAATAAACAAAGAGAAGAAAAAAAAACAATGTTTGAGAGTGAGAAAAAAATGCGTTTGTTCGTAGCTTTTGGTATAAGGAAAAAGAGGAATAGTATAGTGGGCTAAAAACAAGAAAAAAAAAAGAGAAAGAAGGGGGGATATGGAGAAGGGTAAGTATAAGAAGAGCTGTGGGTAAGAAAAGAGAGTACAAAACGAGAGTGGAATACCGGAGCTTCTTTGGGCAAGTAGCGAAGGTCGAGAGGTTGCGAGATGGAAGAAGGAGAGTGGGGAAAGATATTCGATGAAAATGCCTCTGCTAAAAGTGGGGTTTGTTACTTGCGACTAACAACAAACGTTGGGCTACCTTAACCCCTCCTTCTCTACTTCTACTCTTCTTACCTTCTTACTACTACTCTTATAGCTTTCTACTCTTATGCTTTTCTACACCCTTGGTTTGAGGCTCTTGTTCGGCTTGTTTCGTGTACGAGAAAACGACGGAGGGATACTTGGATACTATAACGTACGTATAAAGTTAGACGAGATATGCGAGAGAAGTGTATGGAGAGTGATGTTAAGATGTGGACATTTTTTCGTATGAAAATAGTGAATTTTGGTTGGCTGTATATAAGGATGAAAAATTGGCAAAGCTATTTTAGAATTTTTTTTTAAAGTTATTTTATTTTTGTAAAAGACGGTCTGCAACTATAATTTTTTTAAGGTTTAAAATATTGTACATGACAATATATAAGCAGCTTATGATTTTAATAATGGCATTATAATATTTTCTAAGAATAAAATGCTTGAATTTCGATATCAATTAATTTAGTATAAGAAAAAGGATCAATGTTGTAGATATTTAAATAGCATTTAATGACAAAGAACCATTGAATATTGTTCAGAAAATACAGCATCCAACAATAATAGAATTATATATTGTGGAAGAAAATAATTGTACGAGGAAAAAAAGATGAGAATCGAGAGGTACTTTTCACAAATTTATGTATAAATTGCAGAGTTTCAGCTTTAAATGCACCAAGAAAAAAATAAATTGTAATAAGGAAATAAGATCACAAAGAAACATACAATATTATATTGTGGTTGGTGCAAGTTGGACAATACCTATCTCGTGAGCATACAATGCGTAAAAATCTGTATCAGAGTTTTCGTATATATCTCGTTTTTTTCTCTTTCTTGCTCAGCGCCTTCAGTAATACTGCAAGCTCTCTGCAAGCTCGTGTGTCGATGTTTATCCGGTTTTGATTGTCCGCAAGCTCACTAGACCACATCCGACATACAACTGTCCTCCTTTTCAAACTTACACACGTTATGGATTTAAAAATCTTATATTTTTTTCCATTCTTATTGCCAGCTTGACAATATGTCATTCAGATGCAAACACACGTGTTACTATGATATCCTTGTTGTAATAGACCTGCAACTACAAGCTTCGATCGTACGAACGTATCGAATACCAAGAAGCTTAGTATGAGCCGTCAATCGGTGCGAGAGTCTTCCGTGGCTTTATATACTCTCTATTTTTTGCTTTTCTTTTATTTTCTTTTTCTTTCTTTCTTTTTATTTTGTGTGTTCGGAGATTGAGAAACGGTGTTACATTTTTATTGATCTCCGCACGGACGAAAGAGCTTTATCACGTGATACGATTTTTCGCTGTGAGATCGAAAGCTAAAGGTCTGATACTTTATTTGTGGTATTTTCAAGGATATTGATTTGTTTTTTGCAAGGTGTTACATTGCAATTTCATTTTTCTAAAAAAAAAAAAATATTTACAAATATTTTTAATTATCACGTTAAATTGATAAACAGTAACGCATTTTATCTATAATTTTATTTCACCTCAACATTTATCATACACCACTTCCTATGTCTTCTGCAAAAAAAAAAAAAAAACGAATCACATAAAGCAGTAGACTGAAAAAGAAACCGTGGTATCTCGTTTAATTCAAACGTCAGGGGGTATATCAACTCGTTATAAAACAGACATACGTCGCGAAAAAAGCACTTGCGCGTCTATCAATTACAAGCTTGCTAAAAGAAGAATTAAAAAAAAAAAAAAGAAGAAGGTGCATCATGGCAGCGAAAACTCAACAAGAGAAAGAGAGAACGACTTGAGGCGACGATTAATTCAGAGGCGCCTATCGTAGTACCACTGACGACGACGACGACGACAACAACGGTAGTAGTGGTGGCGTCGTTACGAGGGTAGAAAAAAAAATGAGATAAACGGACTCTACCTCTCTGTGGATACGCAAGCTGCATTCGACTGGCGAGTAGAGTCGCGAAAAATAATTGGTAAATAATTCCGCTTTCAAGTGAGACGATATTTCCTTTTCCCCTGAGCATTTCTACTCTGCTTTTTCTCTCCTCTCCCTCTACTCCGCCTATCATCTCCTTTCTCTCAGACGTCTTTCGCTCATTTTTTTCTTTTTACATCGTCTTTTTTTTTTCCTACCAAGTCTGTATTTCAACAATTTTTTTGCCTTCACCTTTTGTTATATACCATCTTCGGACGCGCATCGTCTCACAGATTATTTTGCGCAGTCGTTTCTATAAGTTGTTTGCTCAACGTATATTTTTTTTCTCTTTTTTTTTGTAAAAAAGAAACTCGTAATATGATAATAACGCCGCTCCATTTTTCATTGTAATTTTTTTTTTTCATTTTATTTATTTTTTTCTTTTTTTGTGTATGTGCGTGTTTTTGCTATATCCTCCATTGCGCTTGCTGCAATTTATGAACTTATTACGTTTCGGAGTACGAGGTAAAAAGGAATAAAATCCTCTTCGTGTATAGTAGAAACTCATGTGTGTATGTGTTTATATAGGTATATATATCAAGAAAATGAGCAACTACGCGCTGTTTCATACTTTTATATGCTCGACATTATAATTACGAGAGAGCGTATAATCAAATTTTTTTTTGTACGACCGTTTCTCATTTACGAAAATTTTCTGGTTTATTGTTGGACTCGAATTTGCGCTTTGCGTTTACGTTGTAAATAATTTTAATAATTCGATGTTTCATACCAATGTTATTAATAATAATGGATATAGATATAATTACGAATTTCTGGATATACAGAACGAATATGTCATATTGAAAAAGTTATTTGCATACCTACATGTAATTAGTTTACTTTTTCAAGTTTTGATTAAAAAATTCTGGGTTATCAGTTTTTAATAAAAATGTTATTAACTTTTAGGAATAATTGAGAAGTACCTAAATGACTTATTGCTGCAATAAATATTTTAAAATTGAAAAACAAATTATTTTTTTTTTAATTTATTAATTTTTTTGGCGGATTCTTATAAAACTAAAATTTGTAAAAAATTGTAAACTTATTATCTAGAAGTAAATAATTAAATAAAGTAATTCAACTTTGCTTTTACTACACTTATCACCACTAATTAACAAATCACTAACACCTTTTCATTTAAAATTCAACAAATCAATATCCACACAAAAAAATCAGCTAGTCCAACAATCCTAATATATTCGTTCACCTTCAAAAACCTATCATTTTTCTTTATCCAGCTCGTACATCCTAGCAAATCGTTCGCAAAAGCCGTCTGCGGTTTTGACCCCTCCCCCCCTGCCCCCTTCTTCGAGGTCTAGTAATGAGTAATGGTAGTCGTCCATCGTACAAGCTCTAACACGTCTCTGCTAGCGACGTGGCTCTTTCCGTTTTCTCGTCTCTTATACCAGTCTTTCTCTCTCCATTCGTTCAATTTCAGTTTCTTTTTATTTTCGTTCTTCTCGATTGTTTCTACGCTATATAGTGATCGATTTGTTTTACGAATATATATTTGTGTCTATGTGTGTGTGTGTGGTACATTCGTATCCACTGATATTACTTTTGAGCTTGATCTGTTGGTTGATCATCCGTATTGCATTGCAGGCTTGTTGGTTCTGTTCAGATTACATATGTATTTTGGGGTGTGTATGTTGAATACAGAGTTTGTCGTTTGAAAGGATGCTTCTGTAAATAAATCGCTTGTGTATTTGGTCAGATGTACATATATTAAAAACTTTTGATATTATCTCAAGGTAAAATTATTTTTGTTTGAAAAATGTCATATTTTATTTTATTAAATTCAATTTTTTAAATTTAATATCAATGCATTAAAAATAAATAAATAAACAATAAATATTAAAGTTGGGAGAGATACATTGATTTCGTAATATTCCACTATACAGAATTGAACGACCTCATTTCATCCGATAATGTGCTGAGTTATACAGTGACAGTAAACTTGCTTACTCGAAATTGTAGAATGTAATCATGGATGTGATATATAGTGTGATATATATATATACAGGTTATAGTGTAATATTGAGAATATCTGGCTTTTACTGAAAAGTAATAAAATGTTTAATGAAATACGAAACTGTTTAATTATCACATAAGAATATTTTTCATTATGTATAATTATCTATATTCATAAATGTTTAACAAAATAAAAATATAAAATAAAAATTTTAAAACTTACACAGGAATTAATGTTAATATTTTATGAATTACAATACTTTGTCACTTTGCTCTTCATTTATTGCAATTATCACTAATATCTTCTACACACACCTTCCTCATTTTTTTTAATCTTCCTCCTTACATTTTTCTCTCGTCCACTCTAACTCTTTTTTTCCTCTTTCTTACATTCTTTCTAAGCCATAGATCGACAAAAAAAAAAAAAAAAAATGAACTCATAATTCTTCCAGAAACCTATGGCAATACCTTCTCCATCCCCTTTTCCCTTCGGCAAACTAGCTGGACGTTCTAGTTTTCTACAGCCAAAAAAGCAAAATGTCATCGAAATACCACGTGGTAGATGCTCTCATAATTCAAGCATCTCACGTCCGGTTTTCCTTACCTTTATCCCTTGGACCTATCGATAAATTAGATATTGTTTCAACTTTTGCTGCATTTCACTCCTTTACCAGAACGGATGGCGTGGTTGGTAAGAAATATTAGTAGTCGATGTAGGAAAGTATATAACGGTATGAAGTTGTAAAGACGGAGTGGTGTCGATTGAAGCTTGATCATAAATCAGACTTTTGACAAGTTTGTAGAGTCTCGAGTTTCTCTTTGCGAAAAGGATCTTCGTTTTTTTTTTTTTTTACTTGAGTCGTCAAGTTGTTTACAACGATCAGTGGTAGGTTGTTTTGGATGCTATTTTTTTTATTTTTAACGCCCTTGAGAGCGCAACTTTATCGAGTTTGGAAGGGAAGAGTTGGTGTTGATCTTGTGCGGCTAATAAGCTTGCGAAAGCGTATCAGTTAAAGGATAGAAAATAGATAAATTTTTAAAGATAAAAAAAATTAGACCCTTATTTTATCGATTATTAATTTTATAGTGCAGATTATAACTGAGATTTTACTTATTACCAATTAAAAAAAAATCAAAATAGCATTATATTACATTTTTATGAGTCATTTTTTATTCACGATACATATATTTATACCTTTGCAAGCTCTAATCCGCTTGAAGAATATTCAATGTGTTTATCAGTGTCACGTCGTAAAGTCTCGACGTAAGAAAGAAAAAAAAAACAAGTCATGCGCAAGCTCGTCCTTGAGAGCAAGAGAGAGAGAGAGAGAGAGAGAGAGAGAGAGAGAGAGAGAGAAAAAAGGAGATAGTCTCAGGCAGCCACGTCAGAGGACGAGGAATGTCATAAAGTCGAGCTCACGGGTCGTATCCTCTCTCTTTCTCTTCATGCTACGTGCGAATTGCGCCTCCGCGAACCGTCCCGACGTTTAAACGTCTCCCCTGTCTCCACCCCCTCTTTCTTCTCAGCCCATTTCTATCAACCACCTTGGCCTCTCTCTGATCTTTTTTTCTTTCTCGTTTTTATTATCTACCATCCTTTTCCTCTGGTGTCTCGTTTATATTCCTCCTCTCCATTCTCTTTCGATTTTTCTTAAGCTTGCACGAGCTTGCAATCTTTTTCTCTCATTTTCTTTCTTTATTTTTTTTGTTCACGTTGATGATCGTGCGCTGATTTTGATAGATCAGTTATAAACTTGAGCTTGCTTCAATAAAATTTAATTTTACTTAAAATTGTGATAATGTACTGAAATAAATATCTTAATTCTGCTGAAACCAACTGCGATCTTATTGAGTGACCTACCAATTTTGATATAAATTCTCAAATTTAGACCTCTTCTGATATATCATTATACAAAAAATTTTCAATTTCTAAACCTGTTGTTTTAAAATATCTAATAAATTTCTCCAAACAGTAGAAAAGCAATTAGATCAACCGCATTTCAATGTCGAGAACATTTTTAAACTACTCGTACAAACCAAGAAAAAGTCTTTTAAAGGTCGTCCACCAAACTGTAAGCTCAACAACAACAATCAATTAAAAACTACTTTCACTTCTTAAACAAGATAAAGAGACAACAGAGTAAACTTTTGACATAAGAAAGAAAAGCACAGTCAAGTAACAAAATAAAAATTAAAAAGAAATCCACAAACAGCCTCAAGAATAAACGAGTATACAGTAACAACAAAAAAAACCTAAAAGAAAAAAAAACAAACCTTTTTTACTAAACAAACGTACAGAGAAATGAAAGTAAACCACACAGTGGCAAAAAAATCTCCTTTTTTTTCCCTCTCCTACCAAAAGCTCGCTGCTACTCTTAATGTATCCAAATATTTGCATCTCATCAGCAGTTGTAACGTGCACAAACCAACCAACCAACCAAGCAACGTATACATATATACCTCTCCTGAAAAGTCAGCTACGCTCTTGAAGCGCCTTGTATAGCTTGGCATAAATGGAAATTCCTCAAGGGATTCATGACGGCGCATTGCGGATGCAAATTGAATAATTGCGTTAGTTGCGCTCGCGCGACAACTACAACGACGAATACGACGGCGGCGACGAATGGAAGGCTCGACGGGTTTTGCTGTTACTTGTTGGTGTATGGATAAGGAAGAGAAGAAGAAAGATAGGTAGTTTGAGATGAGCTGAATCATTAGGTTTTGAGTATCAATTGATGTTTCAATAATGTACGCACTTGATGGTTGTGTCAATTTTTTTTTCTTTTATTTGTGAGGGGTTGGTTTTTCTTTGAGTCTTTTTCTTCTTCTTCTTCTTCTGGGTGTATCTGGTTGTTGATGATACCTGTAGCTGTTACGAGTTATTAGGTCATAAAAAAAAATATAAGTCGGCTGTAAAAAAAAAGAAGCTTTTGTTGGTGTTTAAAAAAAGGATGTAACGATTAATCTCTTTGTATACATTGTGCATTTTCTCTTCTTGAAAATTTATCGTACGATGTATGTGTGAATAATTTATAGCTTGAAAAAATTTATATATTTTTTCTTCTTTTTTATTTTAGTGTTTAATAACTGTAAAATATTGCAACGTAATTTTAGACTTTTTTTTTTTAGTTATTTTGTTAAACAATATATTAATTTAATTATATTAGAAAAATAAATATATTAATAACTTTGTTAAAAAAAAAAAAAAGATTCAAATTTACCAAGATAAATTTTACCATAGCACAATGTCAAAACTCAACATAATCCTTTTATATACCCTTAGAAAAATGATTCGCCACATCATAACAGCCGTCGGATTTGCCAAGCTGAACGTCATCGATAACGTAAGATAAAGCACGTGTAAGGTGTATATATATAAAAGCATAAAGTAGCATGATGTACCTAAGCTACTACTCAAACGTTTGCTGGTCTTATAATTCACATAACGTATGCGCGGCAGCTGCACGACAAACTCCATTAACATAAAACTACGGAATTATAGATAAGAGACTGACAGCTTCTTGTCGATTATGCTTTTAACGTATTACAAAAGAATATTGTTGATAAAAAATATTGAATTATAAAATTAAAATTTTTATGTAATCTAATGTCAAATAAATATTTTAATTTCTTTTAAAAATTTAAAATCTTCATCTTGTGCATACAAATCGAAATCATAATTGAACATAAAGCAGTACTCAGTGTATGTCATCAAAAAGCAACAAAACCAATTAATAAGTTAAATTCTCAAGCCTCATACGTCGGTTGGTTGAATTCAACGTTTGAAATTACAGTAGCGCGTAAGCCACCAGAATTTCACGTATGCATGCAATGACCAGAGGGAACAAGAGGGTGTGAGAACGTATATATATGTATGTTCAGTCCCCAGAAGGCGCGTAAAACTTTAGCAAGCTCCGCGTTTCTAAGTGCCTCTTATTAATCATGTGGTGGAATTTCTCGATGTACCACCTTCCTCTTAACTTTGTCGCGTCGTATTCATTTTGTGTGCTCGTTCTATGACCTTTTGCTACTTAAGAAGGGAGAGATGAAAAATATAGGTATAATGTGTTTTGTTATTCATTTTTGCTTTATTTATTTATTTATTTTTTATGTTTATTGTTGTTTCTTAAGTTGTCTTTTTGTGAAAGAGAATATAATAGTATGGGTGTGTTTTTATTTTTGAAATATCCATTTCTCTCAAGATGAAATATCTTTGTTTGACCTTTTCATTCAACTGTGATCTTTTTAAAATGTAGTTCTTGGAAATAAATAATAAAAGAAATATCAAAGAGAAAGCTTCTATTGTATGATGTAATGTTACAAGAGCTGCATTTCATAGATAACTGAATTTGAAAAAGAAATTAAAAACAAAATGCTATTAATACACAATTTTTTTAAAAGAATATGAAATAGCAAATCAAGTTTACTGTTAAAATTTTCATTAGAACATAAATCCTTAGTTTTTATATACTTCTTACAGAAATAACAATTATTTCTTTACATACTTGACAAAAGCTATTTAAATAACAGATTTTTCTCAATATAGATAATTCAACTCAACAAGCTAACTTTAATAATTTTTATTTTATTTAAACTTCAAATAAATATATAAAATATATAAAAAAAACTGAAAATTTATAAATTTTCGTCAAGAGGACTTGAAACTAAAATATACTTTACAAATCATCAGAGAAATACGCGAAACGAATTAGAACTCGAGCAAGTAAGTACCTTTCAACAGAGAAAAGTAAAGTATCCAAAAAGCTTTAAAATGGGCACAAAGCTTTAAAGTCTCGCTTTCTCTCTATCCACTATTTTCCTCTCCTATATACTCCACCACCACCTCCCCTTGCATTTCCCCTTTTCCCATCTATAATTCCAGCTCGAGTCCTCGTTAATAATCGCTAAAGCAGGATTATCACGTCAAAATAGGTCGGACTAGAATCCGAGAGAACCTGCTGCCACTAATATTCATTTCCTCACCCATACCCCCCTCTTTTTCTACTTTTACCAAAGACAAGCCCCAATCTACGATGACGTGGCCAGTTTGATATAGGCAAAAGGTTACAAAGCGCAAAAACAGCCACGCCAGCATATCGGTCTTATCGCGGAAAAAGATAATCCACGTGGCGTCGTAAATATAATCTCACCCCCCTCCCCTTCCCCCTACCCATTCCTTTACACACTCTCGCAAACCTTCTTCTTTCCATCTTCGTATAACCTCCCCGTGCATTTCCGCATTTATCATCCCTTTTGTTGTCACTGCGATGGCCGGCTTACTTTTGTTTGTTAGCTCGCGGCAAATATGCCCCCCCCCCTACGCGGTAAAAGCAGGACTTGATAAACTACTTGCCGCCCTTTGTTTTCTCAAACTAGTCTCGGCTTCCTACACTCTGCTGAGCTTTTTTTTTTAGTGTTACTGCGAAACTGATGTTATCTTCGTCTGAAAATTAATAGAATAATCTTAACAGAATATAGTTTAAACTGGTGTTTGTTTCTTTTGGTGACTACTTTTGTGTAACCTTACCTGAAAGAAGAAGATAAAAAATCCATGTTACACTTGAAAAACTTGTTAAAGTTATTACTTGTTGAACTGGATTATATTATTTTCATGTAAAAGCTCTATTTTATACATGACTTCTTCAAGCTTTATTCCTAAAAATCATTATAATTATAATAACACATCCTAATTGTTTATCCAACACACTCTTACATCTCTCAATTACAAACAAAAATAACAACAGTAACAACATCAACATCAAGAACAACAACACCAATAACAACAACAACAAGTATCACCAAACATAGTATATATCAAAGTCGTAAATGCAGCGCAACTGATCCAGCTTTTTTACGGCCGTTAACTCAATTCATCTCATTCTCTTTCTCTATACTCTACACACAGTCTCCCCGCTTATACCCCCTCCTTCATACAATTCGACGCGCGTGCTCGTATAGAGAGCGTCGGCCTCGCAATTACAATCAGCGTAACGACGTTGCCACGCGGCGCGCTTGCCCGGTAGCTTTCCAAAAGCTCATAGAAGGGGGAGGGAGGGAAGGAGGAGGGGAAGTAGGAGGGGCTGTATCACTTTGCCGGCTCGTAAACTTGATTGCGCACGAGTGATAGGAGAGAAAGAGAGAGAGAGAGATAGAGAGAGATAGAGATGACAAGCTTTCTCTCTCTCTTTCTCTTTTACTCGTTGACTGTGAATCGAAGTCCTTGTTTGCGCAACGCTACTCTGCAAATGGATTTATTTATTTGGTAGCTCGTCAGATGAGAACGATTTGATATAGAAAGAAAATAAAAAAAATAAAAAAAAGGTTAATGAAAACGAGCTGGTTTTGATGTCAGAGATGATGTTGGATTATTGGCTAATGGTGATTTGAATAACAGTTGGTTTTATTTTATAAGATGAAATTTTAGAAAAAAGATACGTCTGACTATTCTTGACTTATACTACTTAAAATTTTTATTTGTACAAGATGTAGCGTAAAGATTGAATTTTTTAAAAAAAAAGCACAATACATCTCTAAAGCGTGAAATAGAATGAAGTCGTGAAGATTCTTAGTATAGAATTCAAGCTCAGTCGAAGAAACGAGTTCTCCAGCAGTCTTATTTTGCAAGAAATCTGTAAAAGGCGGATCGAGATAAATTTCAAAAGAATCATCGAGTACAATAGTTATATAACATAGTCAGCTCTCTATTTCACAAGTCAGGATTATATAAAAAGGAGCCATCTAACGTCACGAGCACACGGTATAAGAAACCAGCCGCAATTTCGCTGTCTAGATCGTCTCTTTACAAATTCGTCTTCGATCAATCGATGCTTATATATAGTCAAACTCTACCAAATCGTTTTCTGAGACTCGATCTGAGAAAGAAAAAGCATAGTATATTCACGAACAAGTAAAAAAAAGGATACGGATTTATATATGTATATATATGAAAGCAGTATGAAACGAGTAGTGCGTACTTCAAATATTGAGAATCTACGATGGCTTTTCAAGTCAAATATACTTGAAGATCGACTTGTGCCTGTAGAGAGTCAACACTTGGTTTATATGGATGACTCTGTACATGTGTACATAGAGTTGCATTTATATGTGGTAGGCGTGAATGTGAAAGATAGATTAGTGTCTTAATGTGAGTTGAAAATTGAATGTTTGTTAATTGATGATTTGAGAGAAATAAATTTTAAAGAAATTTAAAAATTAGTTGTAGGTTTGCAACCTTGAGATGCACTGAATTATAAATTTATAATTGTCAAATTTATCATTAATTTATTTTTTTAGATAATTAGTTATTATACTATCAATTATTACTGTCACACATTGTAGGTGTAATTTTTGAGAATAAAATAATCAAATCCATCAATATAATTAAATACAATTAGTGGATAGCCAAAATTTGAGGTAATCTAAATGCATAGAATATTGAATCCTATAATTGATTGAAGCTAACAGCATTAGATAACTCTCTCTTGTTAGTGTAAAATAATTAATCAGTTGATTTTGTAAAAGCATGATACATCTATTCTGTTATTCTATACATTAAATTATTCGTAAATAAACCTTTAATTCATCAAAATTCCATATCATTAATTTCGTATAAGCACTTTATTTTATTAGTTCTCATGGATTATAAATAACAAATAATCATAATAATATCTCAATTTTGTAAAATTTGCCTACTCAACTAATCAAATTAGAATATTCCAAGTACAACTAGAGAATTATTGATATTCATCTCTTTTGACTTTTTCTCCGTTTCTCGTTTTATCCGTCATTTTTTTCCAGGCTTCGTATACTCGTCCACTTTTTCACCAAGCTCCAGAAGAAAAGAAAAAAAAAAGAAAATAACGAGGATAGGATGAGGAAAAAAAATGACGCCAAGCCCACTCTCAGGGAATGATTATCAGATGCAAAGCGTTATTTTTTTGCGACCTACTTTTCGCCTCGTTACACATTCTGTAATTCAACTCAGACTACTTCCCTTCCTGACATCCGTAGAAACGAATGGAAAAGGTTGCCCGAACCGACATTCTTTTTTACCTTACCACAAACAGCGCCGCTTTAAAAACTGTTTGTGATATTGAAACACTTTTCTTTCTACTTCGTCTTATATACACCTTTTGCATATAACCTCATGGTTATATTGCGGAAAGCAGCGTCTACTTGAGATTCGATAGAATTTTCATTCGCCTTTGCATAATACAAACACTGGCGTTTGAATAAGCATCAGCAAAAGAAAAGAAAAAAAAGATTTTTTATTATTATAAAATAGATTATACAATTAAAATTGATTATAAATGTTTAAATATTTATAATACAAATTGTGTTTTGAACCAATTCTATAAATATTTATCGACGTAAAGTTTCAAATTCAGAAGAAGAAAAAAATCAATTATAAAGTACATCGAAAACGCATCTACCAAACGTCAGACTCAACAAAAGCACACTTTTTCCAAAGGCAACTTTATTTCCTTCGACAACGAAATATTTTCAGGAGATCAACATTATAAGCCACAACGACAAGATGAAAGAAAAATAAAATTAAATTTTTTGCTTTCGAGCATAATCATCTTTGACTGTCAACATAGCTTCCAAAGCCTCTCGAGAAACTCGAGCG
>JAPYZE010001878.1:0-19131 GCA_030522805.1 Leptomastidea abnormis
TATATATATATATTACATAATTTGTTACAGCTAATAATAATGATTAGGCACATACATAATATTTAAAATATAAGTTCATTCATCTCTGACACTGATAAATATTTATAGAGCATTAAAAAAAAAAGAAGAAAAAAATTATCACGAGAGCCATCTAAAAATTATGATCTATAATTAAAAATTAGTCGGAATTAAATTATAAAATTATACACACACACATCATTGATTACGCTATCTCTAAATTCACACGATCGTGAGTAATGCCAATGACAATAAAATATTACTTTTTAATCATAGCTAATAGATTTTTTTCTATACTTTATTTCTGTTTAAAGTGCCATTGAATTTTTAAACTTTATAAAATACAGTTTACAGTATCTATACTTAATATTACATAAACAAATATGTATAATTTTAACATTGATCAATGTTTTACATAAGACATCTTAGAATTAAATTTAAATTTTCTAAAATACCATTACTCCTCTTATCACTAAATATTTCTAATCAATAACGCAATATAATTCCAGTAACTAATAAAAATCCTCAAAAATTAATGTACCACAAAACAACATCAAGCTTTATAACAATACAAGTATCAGAAATAAAAGTCAAGTGTGGAACTTGTGTCTTTACATACACAAAATCGCTATCGCTCTCCACCTTAGTAAAAAAAATTGAAAAAAGATCAAAGATCCATAATTCGATCGAATGTGCAAACAAAAGCCTGATGTTAAAAGAGAACCAATGAAACAAAAAAAAAAAAAGAAGGGAGGTGTATAGGTATATAACAACGCACAGATACCCATGTTCTCGTACATTTACACATGTTCAAATACCACGTATTGTAGTGCAAGATACAATGTCAGAAAAGCAAAGGGCAGAAAAATAAAAAAGAAAGAAAAAGAGAGAGAAAGATAGATAAAGCGCAATCTCAACATAACATGTTGCTTCTATCGCCCATGGGAGATCGATTAGATTTCAACTCTCTCTCTCACACACTTCTGAGTATATAGCTGTATAAAATATACCTATAGGTACATATTATCTATACCTGCTATTGCTACTACTGCAGGTAGATCTATGTATGTATACGTGAATGTGTACATCGATTCTTTGAATCCAAGAAAGTAAATGTCCCTCACAGCTGATATAAGTACCCTAACATTTATATAGGTATGTACAAATATAAAATGCGAGCAGGTGGAAGATAGATAGATAGATAGACTGATTGATAGGAAGAGGAAGAGAGATAGAGAAAGATAGAAAGCAAAACCAAGCACTCGTACGTACTACACCCCCCTTCACCCCCTCTCTAACCCCCATCTGCATGCGCGAATATGTCACGAGAGCTCTTAAACGCTTATAATATACACTGTGCTGTGTGTATGTGTATAGGTATGTTATGTGTGTGCACTATCCAAAGTGTCAGACCTTGGCATTGAAGCCGCGTTTGCGGGCTGAAACGGACCGCAGAAAAGGGGGGTATAATAGTACTAGTAAGGGGAGTAAGTAAAGGGCTTGATAGGAGAGAGAGAATACGTCGTTGTTGGTTATAGGTTAATTCGATAACAGGCCGCCTGTGAGAAGCAGCAGCAACAGCTCGTGTGTCGACGCTGTCCCTGCTGCTCTGCACGTGCTGGAATTGCTTGGACGATTACATGTGTATTGTATATAGATATTAATGACATGTGGATAGGTTAAGGTATGTGTATAGAGATGGTAATATTTTTGGATTGTTACTTCTTATGGATGATGCGAGTATTGATTGAAAATCAAACGAGATTTTGAAATTCTGTGGGGGTGTGTGAGTTTTGGTTTAATATACTGGAAAACAATTGATTTTTTTTTTAAGATTCTAATTTAAGAGGGGAAGAACTAGTCGGTAATTCTACATTACCGACACAATCGTATTTAATTATTTTAATCAAAATAATATAAAATTTAGCCAAATTTAAGATCACATGCACTTCGTTTTAAATATTATCTATCATATTACAAAATTTAAACTTGAAATATTATTGGCATCCTAAATAAATTCTTGATGTGAAGTATTTTAAGATTATGTCGATAATGTAGAGTTACCGACTTACCCAAATCCCTTAAAGTAAACTGTAAAATATATTCAGTTTTTTTTTTATCTTGTGTGTGAAACTGATAATTATGAAATATGTTATGGAAGTGTTGTAATTGATAATTAAATTATGTCATAGAAGAATATATAGGCGATGAAAACAATAAAGGTATAAAAATAAAAAATTCAATAACATTTAAGAATTTTAAACGATGAGCTTTCATTTTATTCATACGACGCAGAAATTAAAATTCAAGTTTAATTAAGTTTCTTCATACCTGATTACACAATTTATGTTATCAAGAAACAATGTAACAGTATGTGCATGATTTTCTTTTTTTGTCTTTTATTTTATATAGACACACTTGATTATAGCTTTAAGCAATAAAATTACCATAAAGTTAACTTACAAATTACTTTTAATACTTGATGCGAAAAATATGTAATCTTTTTAATAATCAAAAATATTTGTAAATCATCATTTAAAAATAAATATACGTAACTTTGATTCATCGATTAATCGTAAAGTTTAAAAAATTATTTGAATTATACTCGTATGATTTTTCTTTATAATACAATTTGTCTTTTTTATCTAATGCAATTCATGATAACGAAAAATTTTAATATAATTTACGCAGAAGCTGCAATTAAAATTTTTAGGCATTTTTGTGAAATCAATTTGTTTAGGTTCAAGAATCATTTGAGTCAATGATTACCAATCAAAATATTCTATTTGTAGTACTACCCTAATCAACTACAAAAAATGTAAGACCTGATTATCACACTATTAAATCTCATTATTTACTAAAATTTAGTGATTAAAAAACAACGTATAAATTTTTTTCGTTCAATCAATCTTAAAATTCCAAAGAAAGCAACATCTGATGATGATGATGATGATGATGATGATGATGATGATGAACAGGCGCTTCCAAAAAGTTATCGTAATAGCCGTCAGCAAAAATCAACACACAACCCATATTAAAAAGAAAAAAAAAAAGAAAGAAAAAAGGATAAATAAAATAAAAGAGAGGCAATCGCTGGTGTTAAATCTCGATCGGCCACTCCGATATATATACATATAATCCACGCGCGGAATTTCATCGCTCGCTCGTTCATTCGCTCGCGCGATCTCGAGGCCATAAATCCTCTGATATATAGAGGAAGGGGGAGGGAATTGGCATATACGAGCAGCATGACTCACCTGCTGCGATGATACCAAAGTAAAAGAGGAAGGGGAGGAGGAGGAGGACGGAAGCTCGAGAAAAAGTGTTTGGCTTTTGCGTAACGAGCCTGTACAGTGTAAAAGAGTTGATACGGCTACTACTACCTCTCAACAACCGAGGACGTTAATCGCTTCTCTTTCTCTTTTTTTTTTATTTTTTATTATTCTTTTTTTTTTTGTTTTTCTTAGCGTCAATGTCGAGCGAGAATAATTTTGCGCTTGTGTATAAGAGAAGCGTATTATATGTACGGATCGAGAAACGTATGCTTCTTCGGAAAGCCAGAGTCTTATTCTGCTTATCTTGTTGAGTCTTGTAGGCGATAAGAGACACGGGCCTTATCGGCTCGCGCCGTTTTCGATAAAGACGTTCTAAAGTTCGAGCTTATATACTTTTACTGGCTGCGTGTAATTTATATTTCTGTACTGCTCGTTGCTGAATATTTGATGAAATGATTGCTTGAATCGTTTGGATTTATTATATACCCCCTTTTTTTTATTTATTAGTAGGAATTGAATTTAATGTGACATGCTAATCTGTTGTTTATTTAGGCTTGTTTTTTTATAGAGAAGAAGAATTGTTACTTTAACTTTTTAAAAAACTTGAACAGTAAATATTAATAATAATTTTTTTTCTTAAATTCATATTTGAATCGGTATCAACAATCAAATTAACAAGTAATTTTTAAAACTTTGGTACTTGTACTTATTACCTTATCAAAAAAAAAAAATTTTTTAAATCGCACAAATTTGAGATTCTTTTTGTACAACAATAAAAAAAATATTTTCATCGTACTTGAATTCCGTGAATATCATGAATACAATGTTTTGCACAAAGACTCTTTTTTTTTCGCAGAAATTATCATGCGAACTAACGGAAATCACAGAGAATTGTGAAATAGCAAGAATTACCGTACACTAGAGAGAGAGAGAGAGAGAGAGAGAGAGAGAGAGAAAGAAAGAGAGTAAGAGAGAACAAATTGACGTAATTTACGGTAAAAGTTGTAATTTTCCTCTGCGAATGTTTATTATCAGTCAAGTTAATTTATACTACAGACCACACAGTAATTTTTATTATATATACATGTATATCACACACTGTCCTACATTTTCAATGGTTTAAAAAATAAAAAAGATACTAAATTTCGTTACCATTTAAGGACTTATACAGAAAAGCAAAAAAAAATACTACTTAATGCTACTAAATTTTTATCATTTATCAATACTCAATAAAAAAATTCTCACTATTATTCATTTACAAATTCTTTATATTTTCAATTTCAAAATTTCCCAAAATCTTACAAACTTATTTTTCTTATTCTTTAACAAAAACACCCTATCCAAATTCATCTAACACAAAAAATAAAATCATTTCAATTATTAAAAAAATTTCCTTTTATCTCGCTCATATCAACATCATCCATTAGGGATGCACACATTCAACAAGTAAGTCATAAAAAGCCTCCCCTTACATTTCTCCTCGATCTTTCCCTTTATCTCAAAACAGATCCCAACACGTGCTCGCGAGTACAGAGACGAGCCAGCAGCGCATGTGAAGCCATAAACATCCAGTATATACCTCGATTATACCAGTTATAGGCATCTTCCTCCTTCTCCTTCTTCGTTCTAAAATACCAGCTACTCGAGTAAGCAGCATCAGTAGCAATCTCATAAAATGGTGCGTGCGAGCTTCCTTTCCTGTTATGTATACCAGAGTGCTATACTTGCAATTAATGTCCTGTCAAGACGTGCTTTGGTAAAGTGTGCAAAAAAATAAAAAGAGAGCGAAGAAGGGAAAGAAAGAAAAAGAACAGTATATACCTGTAACTAATAAAAGAAGAAAGAAATGTCAATCAAGGGTGGTGTAATGGAAATTTGAAGTTTTTTTTTGTAAATCACATATTTGCAAAATAAGTTTGGAATATATTCTAATGAAAGATAGCATATTGTCCATTAGTAAAGGAAAAAAATTTCTTTCGATAAAGATAAAGAAATGTATATAGGTAGAGGTATAGAGGGTTAGACGCAAGTCGGCCGTACAGCAGTACTTCAATCTCTTTAACCCTGACCCGGTCATAAAGGCCTTTCTCTCTCTCACTCTGTGGAAAAGGACGTTTTCCCTTTACGCACGGCCAAGCTGACCTCACCTACCCTTGCTGCTCTCGTTTACAACGAGTAGTAGTAGTAGTAGTATTTCTAACCATCTCTCTCTCTCTCTTTTCTCCCTTGTTCGCACCATGAATGAAAGCATCGCACCCATGCAGCACTGCTATGCCATCATCCTCCTTTCTTGCTATTTACGGTTAACGGATTTTATATATAGGTATAGAACTTGGGCTTAAAAACGAGAAAGAGAGAGAGAGAGAGAGGAAAAAAGGGAGGCAATGTAGGCGAGTCTCTCTCTCTCTTTAAAAAAAGCTCACAGTAAAAAGTATATGGGCAACGCGGAAACTGCGCCCGCACTTGCTGGAGCACCGGCTGCTGTTGTGTATTTTATTGCCTTGCTCTTTCTCTGGCTTTGGATATCCTGTAGATATATAGATATATTATAGTTTCGAAAACACTACCTGATGATTCTGTCTTTTTCTTTTTTTTTTTTTTTTCATTGTTACTACCGTTTATCTTTTGTTTTGCTCTGGCGCCTGGTTTGATGTAAACGTTTCTGGAAGCGAGTGTTTGTGTACACTTTTTATTCCTATACAGTTTATTCATCTCTTGGTCAATCCCTTAAGAGTTAGGGGAGCTGAGAAAGATGAAGAAATTAAAAAAAAAAGGAATTGTAGAAAAAGTTTAATGATAGTCTTTTCAATAAATTTTATTTTTATTTATTTTTTTTTAATTATCATTAATTAATTTATAAGTATTAATAATACAAAATATCAAACCACTAAAGTAAAACAAGCACCTATTAACTTTTTTACGTAGACAATTTAGATAATATTTTACGAAATATCAAATAATATAAAAAATCATTTAATACATCGTTTAGCAACTAATAATTGTATAAATCAAAACAAATCAATCTAATTAAATTTGGTATCACATACACAATAAATTAAAAATAAAAACAAAAATAAAGAAAAAGTAAGTATATTTTCATTCAATTCAATTTAAATATCTTTAACCAAATAAATATACATACATACATATGTGTATATATCAGTCATTGATCAAGTTCAAGATAAACAGAAAGCCAGAGGGTGTATAACACATCAAAAGATTGATACGCTCGCCCTTCGACATCTACTTTCCATTCACTTGTTCCTCCAATTCCCCCCCAAGGCCTTAGCAAAAGGGATAAAACGCCGTTTCCAGACGGAAGTAGGTTTCTCGTTCTCGACTGTCTTCTCTCCTCCTCTCTGCTTCCTCCCACACTCTCTTTCTCTCTTTCTCTCTTTGTTCTTCTCTGTTTTTCTCTTTTTTTTTCAACCTACAGCTAACACTAGCTCGCTCTCCATGACTTAATCCCTCTTGGTATTTTACATACGTAAAGGATCTTGAATTGCTAACACGACCCTACAAGCCAACCTGTTTTCGTTTTATATTGCTCAATCGTCATTCGTTGGGTCTTTTGTTTTACACGACTATAATATCGCCTCCAGCCACTAAACAATCGATCTTTCTTTCTTTCTTTCTTTCTTTTTCAAGTTGTAAATTTTAAAGAGTGTATTATAAAGTTTTTAGTGAGTACATCGATTTCGAAGAGTAATTTCGATAATGAATGATCAATTTTAATTTATGTTAGAAAAGTGTGTCACGTAACGTGAAAATTAAAAAAAATTTGATGGATTTTTTTTTAAGAATAGTTCTAGATATTTTTAACACAGTATTTATTATTAAAATCTAATTCTTGAATTATTTAGGTAAAAATATTATTATACTCTGCAACATAGTTTCAAAATAATAATTATAACTGTAAGAATTTATTCAAAAAGTTTATAAAAAAAATATTCATCATATTATTAAAAAGATGAAATAAAAAATTTTGAAATCTATAAAATCATTAATTATAAAAAAAAATAAAATAAAATCAAAGCAGCATAATTATCTAATTACCTTAATTCCAAAAAATTCACTTTACTAACTACAAATTAGCACTATAAAATATCAATTACATCTATACAACAACAAATCTATTAAAATCTCACGTAAATAAAATCATCGCATAATCAATCACCCATACCCAAAAATAACTCAAAATCTCAGCTATATTTATACCCAAGGTCCATACCCCTAAAAATCCAAATTCATCGAAGACTCAATTACCTAAAGATTCTTTCGTAGTAAGAGGGTCAACCAATCAAGTAGAAATAAAAAAAAAAAAAAAGAAACTGGAAAGAAATCAGAAAGCATTATATATAGCCAAAGGGAATACACATACCCATACACCCACATATATAATCAAACCCTGATCGCAAACAGATAAAAATCAGCTGTGAGACACACATACACAGCAAGTCAAGTCAGGCGATAGTGTATAGCCGCAGCAGAACTAGTTTATATAACGCGCAAGAGAGCTGAAAGCGCAAGGCACGAGGAGCGCGCGCGCGTGTGCCCGATGAATTATGCATCGCAGATCCGCGACGGATCGAGAGCGGTATGAATGGAAGAGAGCTACTACTCTGTGAGAGATATGGAGAGCAGGATATAGATGGGGCGAGAGAGGGGGAGAAAGAAGCACGTGGTTTTACGAGCGTAGCAGTAGTAGTAGTAGTAGTAAAAGAGGAGGGCTAACAGTCTGTTTCTTTTTTTTCTCTCTGAATTTTGCGTGTATGAGCGAGAAAGAAGAAGAAGAGAGAGAGAGAGAGAGAGAGAGAGAGTGGCAGGAGGGAAGTTGAGAGAGGAATGTGAGATATTTCGGCGAGAGATTTATAATGTTCCGGCCCTGCCAGCAGCGTTGACTCACAGACGCAGAGAAAGAGGGTATGGGTAGGTAGGAGAGATAGAGAGCAACAGATGATGCGCTTATATAGTGTATACCAGTGCGAAGAGAGAACAACTACTACTACTACGAAATAGCGAAAGGTGTAGGATAGAGTAGGAGATGGGGGGGGGGGGGAGGGGAGAAGTTTTGCCCGAGAAAAATGAATGGGCCGAAGTCGCAGGCGCGCGCGCGCGTGCTCTAATACTCGTGGGCTTTTTGTCAACGTGCCAGCAAACGAGTAAAGAGAGTAGCAGCAGCAGCAGCAGTAGTAGCAACACATATACATACATACACGTGTATCTGTTGTGGATTTTCTCTCACCTCTCATATACTCACACACATACACACACCCCTACACTCGCGATCTTGCTATATACACTATACTTGTAACCCTTCAGCGAAACTCTCACGCACATATAAAGCTCGAGTCGTTTGTTCGACAAATACACGTTTGATTGTCGGTAAACAGTTTAACTGAGAGAACGAGAATATGTTTGCTAGGGCTTGGATTTGTAGATTCGGAAAAAAAAAACTGAGAGAGTGAGGAAACAAGTGTTATGACAACTGAGAGGAGAAAATGTAGGTATTTCGTAAGTAATATGTTTGCGATTGCCTTGATATATGGTAGTTTAAGTTATGTGTATAATGTGTGTTTGTTTTAAATTTTGTCAATTTAATTAATTGAATTGTAAGATTTTTTTTTAAATAGTTTTATGTTTTGGATTTGATTGAGTAAAAATATAATTTTATTTATGAATATTAAAAATAATTTTTATCTAGTATAATAATAAATTAAAGTTAAAATTATTTATTATAAATAATTATTATAAATAAAAAATTGTGATTCTAAATAGTAACAGAAAGTAATTTATTGTGATATTAAGTAAGAGCTATGAAAAAACTATAAAGATATAGGTACAAGTCAATGTACAGATATAAGAAAAAAAAAGCAAACGGTGTGAAAGAAGATGGATAGACCAAGACTTATGGTACAACTTCTATGTAGAAGATTAGCTGACTTGAAACTATCTTGTTTACTGTATCAATGACTTCATTGGTAACTCGTTTTTTTTTTTTTTTCTGAATGCCAATCTGTCGTGAAATAGTGTTATTACGTGAACGTGAAAGTCAAATAAAGATAATAATTATGTTTAAAAAAAGTTAATTTAAATTGTTCTTAATTTCGATTCGATCAAAAAAAAATTGTGCAATTTAAAGTTTCAATACGAATTACTTTTTATAATTATATTTTGTAGTATTCTAATGAATCAAGGTATTTACTTTGTTGCAAAAACAAAACAATTAATCTTTTCTTTACAAAAAAAAATATACTTCTATTCTAAAATTTAATATTTCATGAATCTATTCAAATAATAAACAACAGAAAAAATCACCTTGTTTTAAATCGCACAAATCACATATTCTCCATTATTAACATTATTCAACTTAAATTTATAAATAAATATAAATCATCAGCACAATTACCTAAAACATCAAAATAAGCATTATAAGTCTCCATAAGACACAATCATACTCATCCAGTCGATCCACAACACTATAGGAGAATCTCTTCACTCTCAATAACACACAATACGTCTCGTCGTACATTGACTCGTACTACTTAGTCCACCAGCTCAAGGCTGCCCGCTCGGTCGGTCGCATTCCATGAGCTCTCCCTCTCTCTTTTTCTCTTTCTTTCTCTCGCATATACACGTTTGCTATAAACGAGCGAGCTCTGAGCGTTATATACTTTTATCCAACGTATATGTATATAATACGCGGGTACGCAACGCTCGCGTTTGCTCTCTCGTCCACTAGTCTTTACATTATATACATACATTCATATAACTCGCTGTTGCTGCTGCTGCTAAATTCCACGATGAATTGCTGTACGACGGAGCTTAGCTCATCAAGCACTCGTTATACTACGTATATATCTTATTATATTCTTTTCAAGTTTTATACATAGGAACTGTATATTGTACCTATAATATTTTCTAAAAGACAAGTTTTCTTTCTCACTTTTTCTTCCCTTCTTTCTATCTGTGCTATACTTAGGTTTCATCTCAATTGTATTTATGGTTTCTTTGAGATTATTAAGTTTATAATCGATATGTGAATTGTTTTTTTATTTTACTTTATTAACTATCGGAACTTAGTTACTTTGAATTAAAAAATAAGTGTTTTTAGTATGATTGTTGTCATGTAAAAAATGTTTGAGATACTATTTTCAATACCATGAATTTTGTATTAAAAAAAATTATTACAATTAAATTGAATTTAAAATTTTAATTAATTAGATATTAAAAATAATTAATAAGATTTGTGCTATCATTAAAATCAGCATATCCACTAGCAAAGATAAACAAATAAAACTCGTTCATCGTAATCGCTGAAAAATAAACCATAGTCTCTTAATTCAAGTAACAACCTCCTTATATACACGCAGTGCACACCTCAACACGTGGGAAAAATTCTCTCTCTTTCTTACTCTCTTACTCTGTCTTGTAAGAGTAGTGAAAAAGATAGAAAACTTGTACTTATAGGAGAGAAACTCGTATACGTTCGCGCCAGAGAGTCTCAGGCGGCACACTTTAATCGTACACACAACACTTACAGCAGCAGCAGAAGAAGAATTGAGTATAAGTATGAGTCTCAGGATAGTATAGAGCTTGGTGCAGAGAAAGAGCAACAAGAAGCCGACACACTTTTCTAGCTTGTATATTTACGTATAGAAAACGAGAGAGAAAAGATACTCTCTGTGGATTGTGTAGTGTGTGTGGTACGAGAATGATTATACGCTGATATTCTGTACTCTCTCTCTCTCTCTCTCTTTCTTTCTTTCGATTTATCTAATGAAGTGAGAGCGTAGTATAGAAAGATTTTAGTCTTTCGCGATTTTATTTTTTAAATTAAGTGAAGATATGTAAATATGTGTCAATATTAAAAGATTTAGCGTTATGCTCGATCGATTGTTATAATGATAAAATTAATAGCAGTATTTTAAGCAAACTTATTTTTTCAACACTTCACGACGTTTTTAAAATTTTTATTCAATTTTCAAAATTTAATTTGAAAGTCCTATTTTAAGACAAGTTCAATTCTTTAATTAACGATTTTTTTTTTATCAAATTTGTATTTTTGGAACGTAACATTATCGAATTAAAGATTTTATCGAGAATTTCACAGGTTTCATTAAGACTCATTTCATTAATTAAATAAATATATACCTATATAATAAAACTTAAAAAAATAAACATTGGTCAAATATAGAGTCTTAAAAAAAAATTCACAATAAAACTTTTTAGGTCAATATTCTTTCAAATTCACGATATTCTTACCAGTGCAAGGAGACAGAGAAAGAAAACGTGACATCTTGCTATTTTTTTTTTACTCGCAGATTTTGCACACTGCTGCAGGCGTGTTTCAATGTCGCTTTACGGCGCCAGCAAGCAAGCAAGCAGCAGGAGTTTTATCCACATGATAGATGGCCTACACACGTCGTCGTGATGGCACTCATATACACACACACATCCGCGCGCGTGTATGTGTATAGTTACGCGCTGAAAGTGAACAAAAAAAAAAAAAAAAACGAGGCAACAACTCACACGAATTCTCTTTCTCTCTTACACTATGTGTCTCTGGGTCAAGATCGGGCCCGCGGCTGCGTAAATATCAGCGTGTCACTTCCGCCTCGGTTGGTTGGTAGTAGTAGTAGCCCACGTTGCAACGTCGTCTGGCTTTTATGCCTATGGCTTCTGCTTATATATATGTATATGATAATACGGATACGCGTTTAGCGGTTTTATTTGTGTGAACTTTTAGTGTTAACGTTTCAAGTTTATGAGAAGAAAAAAATGTTTCAAGGTAAATGTTTATTTTTTATTTTTTTTTTTAAATTTGAGTTTAAAGTTAAATAATTTTCAAAGTTTTTAAGAAGTGTTTTGAAAAAGTATTATTTTATTATTGATCTTGTAACAGTATTATCGATATCGAATATAGATATAAAGTTTAAAAGCTTATTTAAGTATATTTTCTATTAAATTTTTATTAAGAAAATACAATTTATAAATATAATATCAAATAAGTAAATAAATAATCCAAACATCATTTTTTTTTAATATTCATCTTACTTTTAAGTCTCTAGTTCAAAAAGATTTTATCGGTTGAAAAAAAAAGATTTTAAACACTAAAGGGACACCACGTCGCTGAATATTAGAAATATCTCACTTTCATAACGGTATGTCTTATTTTTTGATACACATTGTTATACAGATATGGGCAAATTAAAGTTACATATATTTTCATTTTCATATTGTTACATATGTAATATTTGTGCATTTTATAAAATTTAATGATTTTTCGATTTCAAATTGACAAAAAATTTTTTATAATCAATTACCTACACACTTTACACATTGTTTATTCATTTTTATAGTCTTTGAAACACTTTTAGCAAGCGTATTTCGACGTACTTAGATTTTATACTTTAACTGACCGACGCCAGGAATCGAACCCACAACTTGTGAATTCCGAAACATTTACTCTACCAACTTAGCTACTTCTGAGATTACTTTGTCGTTTCATTAATCTTAAATTATTTCATTCATAAGTATTAAATCAATTTATAAGAATGTATCTTTCATTTTACACACTTGTATCGCTATAATATCTATAATACATTTCAACTATGGAGAAATTTTACACATTGTTTTACAACGTTTTAAACTATTGACATTATAATTAAAATTTTTAAATTCTTATAATATATCGAAACAAAGTCAAAATAAAAAATAATAAACAATATTAGCTGATTCTGCTAACAATACTTAAATTACAAAAAGAATAAGAAAACCTACAACAAAAAAAAGTAAAGTGTAAAAAAAAAAGTAACGTGTAAAAAAAAAAGTAACGTGTAAAAAAAAAAAAATTTAACTAAGAAGAAAAATAAAAGAGAGAAAACAAGTTGAGCAATTGATAAAAGCCAAGAAAGAAAGTCTAGTCTACGGCAGTGCGAGAGAATCGCGAAAGAGAGAACTGCACTGCAGGTCTACGCTGCGGCTCTTACTATACGGCGAATACAACTGCGCATACATACATACATACATACATACATACATACATACATACATACATATATACACACACACACACGTTCAACCATCACACGAGTTTCTATACAATGTACCGCGAAAAGGAGCAGCCGGTGTCGGTATCCTAGGTAGTCCGCACTGCTGCCTGTTTTACGGCCAAAAAAAAGCTCGTTCTAGGGCATACCACTTTCTTTCTCTCTTTCTTTTTCTTGGCCAAGCAGCAGCGCGCTAGATTTGGAAAAAATTATCCGCATCCTGGCAAATTTTTACTCGAAACCAGTCTAAGCTTTGTTTTCAGCTTCGTTGCGATTACTATTTCATTTTGTTTGTTCCAGTCGGTAATGATTAGAAGTGAATTTTGTGTAATTATAAAGAAATGACGTATATAGGTATCATCAAAATTTATAAAAATAATTTTTTTTATTAATAAACTTAGCCTAGTATAAAGATAAGACAATTTTAAAGCTATCAGTAAGTGTTGTGTTAAAAAAAACAATTTAAAATTTTGGTAAATACATTGTCGCATATTTAATTATAGAATAGATTGACAATCTCACATGTATAAAGTGTATCAATAAATAAATATTCTTTTATCTGAAAAATAAATAAAAAGTAAGTATAGATATAAAAAAAGAAAGAAAAAAAAAAATTGATGTAAAATTTCACACAGCCTACAACGTACACAAAGATTTTTTGATACGCGTCAAAGAAATAGTGACGAAGGATGCAAAAGAATGACGTAACATTACGTAAGAGCTTACGTCAACAAAACAAAGCCAACAAGTACTACAGCAATAATAAAAAAAAAAGAAAAAAAAATCAGCCGTCAAGCGGGGTCGAGTAAAACGAGGCAAAAGTCCGAAGGAAAACAAACAAGCTGCACATATCTACATTATATATAGGTACGCACAGCATGCGAATACGAAAGAGTTGGAAAGATACGAGCAGTGGAAGCGAGTACGAAGATCCACGTGGTTTTGCCGGTAAAATTTTCTCGCGACTATATACACAATTCTCTTCGCATCTCCGAGCTTTAGATGCCACGCAGATTGAGAGAGAGAGAGAGACATATAAAGAGTGCCTAGCTTCGCGAAGCTACGAGAAAAGCGGAATGGAGAAGTGGAAAAGCGCGCAAAAACCGATATACACCGAAAGTACGAGAGAGGAAAAGAGAGAGAAAAGAGGGGGATACAGGCATACATCATCCACGAGGCAAACAGCGAAAAAGCGGACACTGAGAGCAGAAGGGAGATAGAGAGGGGGATCCAGCACACGCGAGAGGAAGTTTGACTGGTAATGGGATGGAGGGGGTTAAGGTGGTATGGGTAATATAAAGGGAGGGGGGATGACGGGATGAGCTTGCGCGCGGGGCCAGCCGACTGGACGTAGTCGTCATCCAGCGCGCCGGCGGCTCCGGCCCCACGTGTGCACCACCACCTTCGGCAACGCTCCCATTGGCCCGGCTCTTCCACCAATAGCAATGTGCCTCAGAGCTTGCGACCCCCTCCACCTCCCATTTCCATCGAAGAGCTTGAAAGCTCTCGCGCTGCTACTCGGCAGTTTTCGCGCGGCCGGTTTTTCCCTATGCTTTTATCGCCCCCTCTGCCCGCCCTCCTCTCTGTCTCTTTTCTCCTCTTCTATGTCAAGCAGCTCTCGTGCTATATATCGGTGCTAGTGGAGGGGGTAAAACTCGGAGGGAAAAGCTCGGTATGGAGAAGAGGGACGGGAAGACGGGGGAAAGGCATTTTTTTTCGGGCGCACTCGCGCGCCCCACCGACGTTCCCGTATTATATAGTAGTCGAAGAGAGCTGCTCGAGGTTGCAGTGATGCTGAGCGAGCTTGGAGAAGCGACTTTTTACGCAGCGGAGAAAACTTTTTTCTCAAAATAGAGAATTTTGATAATTGGACAGGAGAGGCAAGCAAGCAGGCAGGCAGACATGCTATGCGGCTCTGTGTAAGAGAAGAGCTTGCGCTGCGGCGTGCGCTTCGTTGAGCTTTTCCTGAATTATTTCTGGATTTTATATTTATTATGCTGTATTGGCGTTTGTTTTGCCGCTTTTATACGATATCTTTTTCTTTCTTTCTTTCTTTTTTCGTGTGACGTTTATACAGGAAAAAATTCTTTTATTGGTAATTTTTACGCTGTTACGTAGAAAAATATATTACATTACTAAATCGAGGAAATTTGAAAAATTCGGATCATCAAATTTTTTAAAACATTTTAGTGGATTATTGAATTGTGGAATATTTTAAAACTTCTTTTATTTTTCTTTGCTAATTCAATAAAATTGTAAAATTGATTTTTAATTAAAATAGACTTTTCAAAAAATAAAAGAAAAAGGGTACATCCAAGATAATTATCGACTTTCCTACAGATTTATTTATATAAATCAATAAAAATGTCTCGGTTCAGCAAAGGAAAGTCAAGAGAACTTACAATAGCGTACATTCACATACACAGAATAATCACTTTCTTACTCGAAAAGGCTTCTCTTCTCTTCCTTCGCTTTTTTTACCAAACTAAAAATCATCTACAAAAAAAAAGTCACTAGAGATACAAGGTAAAACTCGGCCAAAGGGTGCAAGGGTCGAGGTAAGGTTGAAGCTTAGGTCTGGAGGTAGAACTGCGGCGAAAAAAAGTCGCGCGCGCGCGGATACGAAGGTTGGTCCCTAAGGGATACCAACTTGCTGCTGGTACAAAAAGAAAGCGAGGATGTCGCCCTCGAGCATTATTTCAACCCTTTTATCCACCTTTTGCGCTAACCTTTTACTTGTCATTCGCTTTAAACGCGCAGGAGAAGAGTTGCAGTAAAAACGGTCAATATAAATAAAGATTTTGAAAATTGTTTCGATATAGCTATTATAATATACCTAGCGTTTGAAGACTTTTTATGCTTATATTTTCTATATTATTTAATGAAAATAATAATGTCGGTGATTTAAAAAAAAAAAAAAAATTAAAAGAAAAGCAGCATAGACAATGCTTGTGAAAATGTGGTCTTACCATACCAGACATAATCTACTTAGCGCACGTAAAGTTACTATAATCTAAGCTACTACATAAATATTCAATTAAAGCTTGCGTAATCTATTCAATTTTTTATACACGTTTACTTATTAAGAAGGTATAAATTATTCTTACGTGATCTATTTGAATTTTTATATGAAATATCTAGTTTTTATAAAAAAAAAAAGAAAAAACATTGTTGATAATAATGAAATATCATAACTTGAAAAAGATAGATTCAAATTCATATATCAAACTGTATAAAATCTCAATACACAAAATTAAAAAAAAAATTATCATTTATACAATTGAATTGATAATTTTAATTTAAAATACATAATTTGTAAAAAAATTTACCCTTACTCCTCTAATTTTGCCAATTAATTATGAAAAGAAAAAAAAAATAAACATACATCATCAATCATAACACTCAATTTTTTTTTTCATTATATCTATCATCATTATTCTCCTCCTCCTTGTTCTCCACTATGTACACTCGTATTTCCGTCTTATTTGTCAACAGAGATTTCCGATAAGCCGTAAACAAAGCACTTGCCAACATTATAGAATATATATCTGCCTCTGCATACAAACACCCACACATAAACAGATACTCATGTCTGTACCGCATGTATAAAATCGTCACCCTCCACTTATTTTATACTTGTCATATATGTATAAAAATCAAGACCAGTGCAATTGCATCTCTAAAAACATAAACTAAACAAAAAAAAAAAGTAGATGAGTATAACAGTCTCAGAAAAAAAGAGGTTGAGGGGATACTGGATATATTCTCGCTCGCTCGTAATATAATAATCAAAAGAGATAGGAGGAGAAGAAATTCTCATATATAAATATATAGTCAGTCTCTTCGTCGTAGTCTTGGTGGTTCATATGTATATCTATATAGCAGTCTTCTGCAGTACTAGTAGTAGTAGAAGCAGCAGTCAGCCAACTCCGCACAGCCATTCATTCCGTTTTCCCGAGCTCTGCAGCAGCAGCAAACTCGCTCCAGCGCTTTTTCTCATGCCTCGGTGCTCCTCTTCTTTCCCTTATTCTCCAACTCTCTCTCTCTCTCTTTCTTTTCTTCTCTCTTTCTCTCGTTAGATTCTCTCGGTTGGAAGAGAGCGAAGCTCGACTCTCGCTTCCGCGTAGTTTTTGCACTAAGAGAAAGAGAAAGAGAGAGAAACTTTTTTTCTCTCTCTCTCTTATTCTTTTTTTCCTCTCTTTCTCTCTTTATGTTTTCAGCTACGGTAGCTTTTATCACTCGACAGACGTTCCCTTTCCTCTCAGACTCTGACTCTTTCTCTCTTACTTTACCCTTTCTCTCTTTCTCTCTCTGTAGTTCTGTGCTTTCTCTAAGGCTTTTCCTCGAATATCTCGCCGAACCCTCTCTTTTCCTCTTTCTACCCCTTCCCCCTCCCTTATCCATTTTCCCCCGGCGCCGCCGCCATCTCTCCTGAGTTCCGTCTAGTTGAATTTCACCTCTCGTTTTCCTCTCTTTCTCTTCCTCTTCTTCCTCCTCAGTAGTAGTAGTAGTAGCAGCTCAACGCTGCAACCTGCACTATACTCTTTCTCCTCCTTCTCCGTCTCTCTCTCCCATTTTCCTCTCCCGTGCAGTTTCTATATTTATCTCTTGCATTACTCCCTTTTCTCAACCAGAGAAAAGGAGAAAGAGAGCAGATCTCTCGCTCCGAAAATTTTCCCTCCCTCGTTTTTGCTTTTTACTATCTCTTTCTTTCTCATTCGTCTTTACCCTATTCCCCTTACCTAATACCTAATTGTTTTTTCTCTTTCTATTTCTCTCTTTTGTATCTCAAGCTAAATTTTGCTTTCTCCTTTATCTTTCTTTCTCACTTGCACTTCAAGTACGTACCTATATACCTGTATGTATAGATCATTTCTGTTCATCTTTTTTCCTGGTTTGGAGAGAAAGAAAGAGAGAGCAAAGTTCTCAGTCTAAATTTGGAGAGCAAGTGCATGAGAGACGAGACGAGTCGATTTTCGCTGGCGCCGAGAGAAACGAGCTAGCTATATAGGTATTAAAACGAAAGAGGAAAAGCAGAAGAAAGAAAGTATACGTTCGCTTTTAGGTAGAGGAAGAGGGAAAAAAAGAAAACTAAAAATCAAGGGGAAAAAAAGCGCGCTATAGTTTGACGTTGGCAAGCCAAGAATTAACGGAAATTTTTAATGCGATATATTCTTTTATTCTTTTTATTTCTGTATACATATTGCGTACACCTGCTTTTAAATTGTATTAAAATTAATTCTGGATTCTATTCCTTGCATTTTTGTACTGATGTGTAGTTAATGTTAATAAATATAAATTAGGTATTTTTAAATTCTTTTGAAATTAAATTTATCATTAATTCAATAAATATTGGCTTTTAATAAAGTATTATCAAAATTTGTTAATTATTTTATAAATGAAACATGATTTCAAAGCTTTATGAGTCTAGCAGGTTTAAGAAAAATCATACCTTTTATAAATAGGATAGATTCTCAATGCCTCACAAGTAGAATCAAACAAGACATTGAAAATCCATTCCATTTATGAAAGGTATAATTTTTTTATCGTCTATATTATAAATGTTTATATAAATATATAAAAAAAATTAGTAAAACACTATACTTATATAATTACATACACCAATATACAGCATCAATAAAATTTTCTCGATGTTTAGATCAAAAATTACGGTATAGATTATAACGCCCTGTAGCGGACGACCTGGACATCGTCATTGTAAACCAGGTATCTAGAAGAACGTAAGTATATCAAATTTAACGGATTTAATCATAAATTCCTGAAGA
>JAPYZE010001879.1:0-19124 GCA_030522805.1 Leptomastidea abnormis
ATATATATATATATATATATATATATATATATATATATATATATATATATATATATATAACTTCGCGGTTATATTATACCAAAAACGAACGCGACCGATATTAATCAAGCTAAGACAAACACGTACTCTACGTCGCCGAAAGCTTGCATGATGATGAAGAAGAAGAAGGGGGGGGGGGGGGTATGAACAACGATGGTTGCGGAAGAGAAAGTAGAGTTATAGAAGGGGTAGAAAGTCAAGCGGTGGTACATGTCGTATATGCATTTACATACTATATGAAGTGACATATACACACAAGGGAATTACATTTTTATCATTTGTAAAAAATTTTTCATTTTATGATTGATTTTAATTAAAAGTCAAATATTTTATTAACTTTATCTTTTTCTTAATTCTTCTCTCATTACAATTTAGTAAAACTATAATACTTGAAATCATCCAAACGCATATAAAATTCCTACAAAACGTATGTACACACATCACGTACACACATACGTATAAGCGACATTTACGCAGTTGGCGCGACATATAGTAGCGGCTGTCGTTGGCGGTTTGCCGCAGGAGCAATTCCACACACTATATATACAGCCGGTTATAAGCGGAAGTATATATACGCACACCTACGCTTGCGTTGGATTAATCCTCGACTCTTACTCTCTCCTCTCCCTCTCCCTCTGCTACATATATGTATGTATATATGTGAATTATGCAGCAACGTGGCTTGCGTTAACCTACGCCGATTTCACGGTTCTCTCTCTCTCTCTCTCTCTCACTCTCTCACTCTTAGCCATTTGTGTATATGTATACACCTGTGGTTCGTTTCGTTTGCGGGATACCAAAAGCCTTGCACGCGCAGCTGACTCACTTTGACACGTGTGAGCACATAATATATATATATATATATATATATATACGTTTGCCGTATAAATTTACTTTTAATCACATTAATTTTTATATATTAGGTACCGCCGAAATTAGTTAATCTAATTTAATATATCGTAAATTATTCTTTAATATATTTATCATATACACATATTTTTCTTTTTAAATGTATAGAATAACAAATTTTTTATAGCTGCATAATTTTACGAGCAATCTTAGCTATCTTTAGACACATCAGTATATATACCTATATATAACCCATCATCGGAATTCCTCATGGAGATTCTGTAAACTATACCAGAAGCAGCTTCAACGACACGCTCGGCATACTTCAAAATCCCTCTAGCTAGAAAGTCAGGCTATACCTACATATACACTCTCGAGCTTTATACATCAACTCTCTCTCTCTCTCTCTCTTTCTCTCTCACTTGGTTCATCGGACGACGTTAGAGGTATACATATATAGGAGACAAGCTTCTCTTGCTCAAGCTAAGAAAGTACCTATACAGTAGTAGTAGTAGGGTATAAGACTTCCTTCGGCTCCTCCAATAATCGGAGCTCGAAGCATCTCACTCTCTCTCGTCTCACAGGAGAGAAGCCATCACGTGTATGTATATATACTTATATATACAGTGAAGCCGCGTCACGGATCGTTAAGGCACGCGACAGCCAACAACAGAGAAGTGGGGGGGGGGGTGAAGCCCCGAGAGCTTGCGCTCGCTTAGGTTTAGAAGAGAGGGAGAGGGCAGAGCTTAATTAATAAGGACACGCGATATATATATCCTCTTTCTCACTTACTCGTTCTGGACCAGCTTGTGTCTCTTTCTCTTTCTCCCAAGACACCAAGAGAGAGAGAGAGAGAGAGAGAGAGAGAGAGAGAGAGAGAGAGAGAGAGAGAGTGTCTTGCGCGCCAAGGAGTACAGGCTCGAGGGAGTCCTTTGTTGTGTCGAGAGGGTCAGAAAGAGAGAGAGGTTGAGCTCTGATGCTACTGCTGCCACTTTAAACTGCCTTAAGGGCTCGCGCCTCTCTCTCTCTCTTCTACTCCTTTTTCTTCTTGTCTTAACCTTACCCTGTATTTTGACTATAGCTGTATATACTCTTGTCTCGCCTCGCTACTCTCTTACTTGAAACTCTCTCACTGGGTGTCTGTCTTTATCGTACTAGTTGTGATCTTGTGTATATGGTTGTGAGATTTTATGTATTGTCTTGAGATGTAAGATGTGATTTAGAGAAGAAGGTTGGGTTATAGTGAGAACTGATATTTTTAAATTATTATTGAGGATTGAGAGAGATGACTGAAAGAACTGAGGTTCATCGTAATTTTTTTTCTATGTTTTAATTATTTTTTTATTTTATATTTATTTACCTCCCAAATGATTTATGAATCATTAAAAAAATTTAATTAAAAAATTGTTAAAGTATATGTACGTGATATTTAAACAATAATTGAATATTATCATTATTTTTTTTTCTAACAAAGTCATTTAATGTTTATCATAAAATTAATCGTGTTATCGTTTAATATGTATATTATAAATAAAAGAAAAACACGATATAACTCTAACAACATTCAATTTCCTTGTTTAAATCGTACCTGTGGTTGTATTTGCGTCACCTGTCGTTTGATGTGTGCCAATGTTGCTGTTGGTGGTGGATTCAAAGCCATAGTTGCAAATACCAATCTCTCCTCGTAATCGTATTCGCAGAGTATTTTATTATCGCATAGGTAAAATCGATCTCCTACGCAAAATCTGAAAAAAGAAAATAAAATACAATTTTTTATTTTATTATATAAATATTTTTCAAATCATATTAAAATTATCAAATTTTTAAAAAAATGTACAAACAAGTTACACCCAAATAATCATAGTAATAAAAAGATCCTTTGTATATCCATTCACAAGATCCTTTAAGCAAGAGTCTAATTAAGACTCGGGGGATAATACTCGAGACAAAACAAAAAACGATACTATCGCTACAGGAATAAGGTAACTTCCCTTTATACCCCAAAAAATCTTTATGCACTCATCCGAGTATCATCCGAAAAATGAAAAGCGAGGGAGTCAAGTGAGAGAGTGAGAGTTGGTAGTCTGTGTATATAAATAAGTGAGAGAGGGGAAAATAAGAGTGGAGGTGCTAAAGCGTGCTAATTCTAGAGTAAAAGCTGCCTCTCTCTCTCTCACTCTCTCTTTCTCTCTATGGCTCATTGCCTCGGAAATTGCTTGAGAAAATAAAAACAAGAGAAGACTCTTGCTGCTTCTTCCTGTTGCTCTTTTGAGAGAGAGATTTTTCAAGGTTCTTTAAATGCAAACTATATCCGTAGGGATCGATGTGTAAGTTTTTTTTCTTTTTTACTTTTCTGTTGGTAGTTGGGTTGATTGTTGCTAGTGATTATGAGCTTGATTTTATTCTGAGATGTTAATTAAGAATCATTGACTATATATATATTGTTTTTTTTAATACCTCTGGGTAATACTGTATTCAAATTGTTTATAAACATTCTTATCTCGTTGTTTATTTCAAATTATTTCAAATTCAAAATACCAACATTCAAAAACAAATATCAAAATTTTTGGTCTTCTCATCCATGAAGCTGTCGAATCTACATAGTACATTCATAAAATTGCTTACAAAGAAATCTGAGAAAATGATAGCAGACGCAAGAAGCCGCGAGAGCCTAAATGACATGGTGGTGCGGTATATAGTATACGTGCTTGGATTATCTAATGTTCCGCTAGCTTTTTTTTTTTTATGCTTACAACAGCCGTCGACTGTATATAACTCGCAATCTTTCGCTTTGCTGACACGTTTAAAAAATATCTATACGTATTATGTTGAGATTTTATTGTCGGTTTAAAAGCCAATCTGCTACCGTTTTTTTTTTTTTTGCGAGCGTAAAATTTTGTCGATGTAGAATATTGGAATGATGAAAAAGTGTGTAAAATGAAGGGTATAATAAAATGTTTTAAGATATTTCGGGTTGATTTGCGTTTGATTTATTTTGCTTATACTATTGTTATCAAATTATTTTTACAATTTCTAATGTAGATATATTGACTCGTTTTTATTTTTAAATGTATAATGTATCATTAATTTGAATTTATGCATAAGCTTATACTCATAACACTAATATTTCTGACAAGTTCATCATTTTACAAATCGACAGTATAGAGAGAGAAAGATTGAGAGAATTCAAAGGTACATCTAAAAATTTTTAAAATTCGTGTCATGTAGCAAAAACATCAGTCTTGCGGTATTGTATACGTAACGAGCGCATTATAAGAACGATAGACGTGTCCGAGCAATTTGTCTTGAAAATGACTTTTTAAAAATGCTCGTCTTTTTTTTGTCATTCGTTCTTTTTTTCGAGTCACTCAGACAATATCAAAACTTATGAATATATTTTTCTTCTGATGTCTCCAATTTGATTTCTTTGATGATTAACATACACTATTACATTGCATTTAATAATACTTTTATTATTTTCATAAATCTAGAAAAAAAACTACAACCTTGAATTCTTTATAACCCTCTAACTTTATGATTTCACCATATTCCTATTCCCTCTCACCAAAAATATATATGATAGCTACATGCACAAACTTCCCATTCATCGCATATCCACATGTAATATTTATTCAAAACTAGTCCTCGCAAACTCTATATCCTTTCCATACAAAATCTTATACTCCACTCTATATCCTTCTACATCCCTCTACCTTAAAAAAAAAAAAGCGCAATATCGCGAAAAAACGACCAAAAAAAAAAAGGAAAGAAGCAACAAGCATGTACACACATACTCTCTTGTATAGGCTATGTATCGCGCGAACGCGGACGGTGAATAATAAAAACCACGGTATAACCTTCCTCCTCTCGCGAATATAAAAAAAAAAAAAGAAAATTCACGGCCATTGCGTATTCAGCGTACGCAAGTTCTCTTTCTCTCTACGCGTTTCAAGATCCACGTGCTTATATATCCTCTCTCTCACTGTTGGCATGTACGCGAGCTTTTTTTTTTTACGCGCATACCCGGGATTTCCGCGAGTGCTTTATTCCGGCGCTTATGCTAATGGGAACGTGATTCTTTTTCTTTCTTTTCTTTTCTTTTTCAGCACCTTGCCACCTGTGCTTGGATACTAAACATTTACGGTGGATGCTATTTTTTTTTTTTTTTGTGAACATGTATGACTATTCGTATTCCTATGTTGTCATTGTAGATGCGTAAAAATTCTTTGGGTACTCGGGTTATGGTTTGGATGAGTGTGTGTACCTATGTACATACTTGCAATATATACTTATAGGGTCAAGTTTTTCTTTTTGTTTTCAATAAGCTTTGATGACTTGTGGACTTTGTTTTTTAAGTGTTTCTTTCTAAAATTTATCTCTTATCGCTACCTTATCTTAAAAGTCAATCCTCTGTTATATCAAAGTCAGGATAAAAAATAGAGATTCACACTGTTTTTTTTTTCATTAACGCTTATTTTCCATTAACTTTTCCGTGTTACTCCATTATAGTAGCATTTTTCTTCATAAACCCAACATAAAAACTTTAAAAAAATCTCAGCATTGATACCAAACACACCGGTCTTTAACAATCTCACATTATCATTCGCATCTTGCATTATTGTACCCATTACCACCATACATACATACATACACCATCACAAAAATCATAAGAACATTAAGGTAAAAAGAAAGCGAAGTAAGCAAACGAGTAGAAAAGAACATCACATCCACAGCTTCTCTCTTTTAACTCCTCTTTTTTTTTTATACGACATTCGATCTGTAGATCGATGCTCATTTCTGGTAGCACGTGTATTCTTTTCTCACTCTTTTTTTTTCTTCTTTTTTTTTCAGTCTATATCTCTCACAAACTCTTACCATAGACTATATATACACGTTGCAGTACTGGTACTTATCGTTGCCAGTTACGAGGGCACATTGACTTTTATAGCTTTCCATCCTGTTTTCTCTTCTTCTTTTTCTTAACCAAGAGATCGCTGTGTATACGTATGTATGTACGTACAACCCCGCAGCTACTGAACATCCACTATTCTCCAGAGACTTTTCTCTTTTTTTTTCTTTCTCTCTCTCTCTCTCTCTCTCTCTTTGTATAATGTCGTTAAAGCGCGGTTGGATTTTTCAAAAATGCAGCAGTCAAGAAATTTTGTCTCTCGAGGCATCTTGGTATACCAAGAGAAAGAGATATAGATAGAACAGCTCGCGGTTCTTACTTCGTGTCGCGCGTGGTGTGTTTGCGGAGAGGTTTAAACCATCTTTGTCGTCTTCGTCGTCGTCTTGGCTTTAGTCTTGACGAAAGACGTTATACCTCTATATATACATCTGTCTGTCTCTCTCTCTCTCTCTCTCTCTCTCTTGGCAAACACCTGCGGTATGTGGTATTGGTGCTGGTGGTAAACCCAAAACGCAGTGACAATTTAACACCACCGTCACCACAAAGTCAATCAGCTATTCAAATTTGTACGTTCTGTTAGTCTTTTTTTTTGTTGTCTTTTTAAAATTCTTATTTTCTTAATATTTACATAAAATCTTGTTTACATTTCTTTTTTTTTTTTTTTTTTGTTGTTAAATTTTTTCAATTTCATATTGACATCAAATCTTTAAAATCTTTTTACCCAATCTAAAACTTATTAAGTAATTCATCATTAACTATTTAAACATACAAAATTCTGATTTGTTAAAAATCATTAAACATCGTCCATAAAATCAAAAATCTCTTCTTCAAAAACCTGTCACTTATAATCTTCCATAATCCTAAATTTGCATCCTTACACTCACGCATAAAATCTCACAACCAATCGGTAAAAAAAAAGAAGCGACAGAGATAACACCATAGTAGTACCTCTTCGCTTTTCATGTTTGTCACTCGGTCCTACAGATATAACTAGTAGTAGTAGTAGTAGTAGTAGTAGTATAGTGAAGTAAGATAGAGAATAAGTAAGTGAGTGAGTGACTGCGCTTGAGTCTAACACGTTTAGCTCTCGTAGACTCGAAGCAGCTCTAATCAGATCTTTCACGGTAGCGTTGGAGGTATAGACTAAAGTAGAGAGAGATGAGGGGAGAAGGGAGAAGTCAGAGAAGATGGATAAGCGAGAGAATACGCGCTAGGCAGCCTTGAGAGAGAGAGAGACTTTACCGCCAGAAACGCTAAGTGTGCGAGTTAATGGAGTCAAGACGTCAAGCGAGTTTGAGAGAGAGCGAGAGACTTTTCTTCTATATATGTATGTATATCTATATAGTGTTGTCGTCTTGCTTTCGTCCTTTAAGATTTGTGAAGGGATGATGGAGATGGTGAAGACGAAGATGAGAGAAGTAGTAGTGGTAGTAGTAGCGTTGTTTCATCATTTATGCTTTCTGGTTTATATTATGCTCTTGCTTCTTGGATGTGTGACTCATCTGAGAGTATATAGCATATGTGTGGTGATGAGATATGACGAATCTTGTATTTTCCGCTAATGTTACATTGTGTTTAGAGTAGCTGGCTGCTGCTGCTTCGTGTGAGTAGCTAATAGTTTGATATTTGGCGGGACGATGTCGTGTGGAGTATGATTGATTGTTATGGTTTTATTGGGATGAATTTGAGTGTGGTATGTTGTTTTTTAATTTGTGGGATGTGTGTGATGATAATGATTTTGTGGGTTATTATATTGGAATCGATAATTTAAAAATACTAATTGTTAAATAGTATAAATAAGTTAATTTCACATAGTCAAAATTAATATTAAATGTGAATAAGATATAGGTATGACTTCAATCGTATACAAGCCATGACAGAGAAATACGATGGCAAACGTTTTACTGCACATAAGATAGAGAGGCAAAAAGAGAGAGAGAGATAGTGAAATTTACTTATTTACGACCTTTCCGTGTAGTATAGCGTTAGTAGTGTATACAGCTTTGGTAACCGTATATATAGCAGTGTTGGGAATTGGTAAACACTTGATGTGTGCTCACTCCACTGAATTCGTCCCCAAATTGCGTATAACGTTATACGCTTGTATGTATGGATGCGTCTCTCTTTGGTAAATCTGATTTTATAGGCGGTTATTTCAATTTATCTATATATAAGATTCAGTAAAGAGAATACTTGAGATATTGATGAGTTTGTTGAATATTAATATTATTGGATTTTTCTTTGTGATGAATTTTTAAGAGTTTGATGGGGTGATATGCTAGGAATTTTATTTTAGAAAGTTTGATGTTTAAATTATTCATATGGTAGGTTAATCTTATAAAATTGAGTATGCAATTTCTTTTATCGAATTTTTCTTCGGATTAACTTTAAAGTTTTAATTTTTTAATAGGATCTCTTATAAGTATATAACTAAATTTACGTTTATAGCAATTTTCGGGATGTATAAACTCCTATACTGACGGCAATTGAATTTCAAGATACCGTACAAGTAGAACAGATACCGATATAGTCAGACATGCATAAAGAAATAGATATTCATGAGGTGATATACAACTCTAACGAATTTATAATTTGTTTAAATAATAATGTATGTTCATCGTGTTATTTTATCATCAAATTTTCAGATTCGACATTATCTTGAGTAATAAAATTGTCAACGACTACTACCTAATATTTTATATACGTGTACCAAAAATACGCGATACCATAAAATTATAGCTATTTCCAAATCATAATAAATCCTGAAAAAACGCACAAATTATTGTTATATACAAAGATTGTCGAGACAGAGTATTCAAATATGTAAACATAATCCATACCAAAAATATACCAATCTCTATAACCATCAAGATCCAAAACGAATAACATTCAAAATCCAAATCTCAAAACAGAGAGAAAATCTAAAAGCTCATTGCAGCATCAAAATTATACATCAGAAGAACCTCGTCAAATCTTCATGCAACTCTCTCTCTCTCTCTCTCTCTTACTCCCTTCTCTCTTATTCCTAAATTCAAGTAGCCTTAAAGGCATCAGTTTGACAATCGCATATATACCTACATACAGCTTCCTCAAATTTCACTTCATTCAAGATCAAGAGAAGCTGGTACCAAGGATATATTGTCACGCTCATTGTCAAAGTATATAGGGGGAGTTTGCATGAGACAAGTAGGAGGTATAAGTATACTATAGATATAGGGGGGGGGGGAGGGTTGATTTCGAGTGAAGGTGAACGTCTCGAATGTCAGACGCTTTGTTTCGATAATGGTTGGTATAGAGATTCTCTCTCACTCTCGTCTTCGTTCCTGTTAATTACTGGTATATATAGAGGAGAGTCAATGCTTGGTTGTCTTGGTAAGTTAGAGAAGGAGGTGTATATAGTATATCGAGACGAGAGAGAGAGAGAGAGAGAGAGAGAGAACTTGCAAGCTCTTGAGAGAGCTAATTCGATCAGTAGTCGAGTCCGATGGTGTGTAAGAAGAGAGAGAGAGAGAAGACGTGGACGTCTGTGACTGACGGCATCTGTGGTTTCTCTATTTCTGTATACTCCCTTTCTTGGGTTGCTTCTTGATGTATATATATACCGACCGATCACTTGAATGGTGTAGAGGATGACAAAATCGGGTGATACGTTTGTGACGCCTCACTGACTCTGTGCTTGACGTTTCTTAAGACTGATGTGGAGAATTGTCATTTTGTGAGGTGTGTGCTTTTATCTATATATACAATTATCCTTTTATATTTTTTATGATCTTATTATTAGATAAGTGGTAATTAATATTTAAGATTATTTATGACGAATAACTTTATATCTTTATATTTTTTTTTTATTTTGTAAATTTATCTTGTGTTTTAAAAATGATACGTTCATCTATACACAGAAAGTAATAAGTATATAAATACAAATCGATATAATAATATAAAATAAAGCTGACGAAGCACATCAAAGCAGAAAGATAGAGAATAAGAAGAAGAAAAAAATTTAAGTAGTCAATCGAAAGATATCGAAAGTGTGAGAATATTGAGGTGCTGAAAAAGCAAAGAACAGAAAAAAAAGAAAGATGGTTGAGATTGAGAAAAGGAAAACGTCGGTAGAAAGAGAAGAAAGAGAGTGAGTGAGTGAGAGAGTTGTGGATGACGAGGAATCGTATCAAAGATTATTTCTGCCAATAAAGTGAAAGTCTTGAGTTTTGCGCTTGGCAAGCTATAAGAAAGAAAGAAATAGCGATAGAGAAAGTGAAGGAAAAGATTGCTGGAGTAGGTAATAAATCCAAAGTCGCCCTGAAGCACTTTTCTCCTGGCACTTATATCGAAGTTTCCGTACCGCCTCTTTTTTTCCCTCTCTCTCTCTCTCTCTCTCTCTCTCTCTCTCTCTCTCTCTCTCTCTCTCTCTCTCTGTCACTTAACTGTTATTCTTTTCTTAATTTTCTTATTTTACTAACAACAATTTCTTTAATTTTATTTACATAACAATTCTTTAATTAAACTTATTAATCAAAAATTTACCGATTTCTCACATCCGATTTATTTTTTTCATACACATTCCTTAATATTCAAACATCCAATTTACAAGCATCATACCATAACATCTTACAAGAAATCTTATCATACATAACAAAGATAAAACACATCGTTCAATTTCATCTTTGACCATTCGCACCAAATTGAAAGCAACTTCTTACCCCTTTGCCCAAATCACCTAAACAGAATTATATACCTCTCTCTCTCTCTCTCTCTCTCTCTCTCTCTCTCTCTCTCTCTCTCTCTCTCTCTCTCTTTCTAGCTGCAACGACGCGTTAACAGAGCCGTATCTCGACTTCGATAATTCGCCTTCTCCCTCTCTCCTCATCATCATCCTCTCTATAGTCCAGCGTCCGTTAGTCACTATACACCCTCTCTTTCTCTCTCTTTCCCTCTTAAAGGCAAAGCAGACGAAGCGAAGCTAAGCCGACTCCTTAATCCTCCAAACTAGCGCGGATGAAGAGGAAAAGGGTAGGTAGGTAGGTATAGGTAGACGATATGCGGCAAGTAGTAGTAACTAGCCTTGGCTATACCAATGGCCAAGTAAGCTAAAACAGCCCTGTGTTGGTAATACACAATGGGGTGTGTGCCTTATATATAGTACTGTATATCGCGAAGAGAGAAGGGTTTGCCGTAGGCAACGGTGAGAAGCCTTATAAAGTCCGGTGGTTTTTGGAAGGATTGGGGGGCGGGAGGGGAAGGAAGAGAGAAGACTGGTACTTCGAGACGCACAGGGGGTGGTGGTCTGCGTATACCTATATGCGCGCATGAGAGAAAGAGAGGGAAGGGAGGATTAAGTATGACTTAGGAGTTAAGTTTCCCGTCATTAGCCTCATACCCTTACTTTATACTATATATAGTATATATATGTACTAGTACCCGGTCAAGAGAGAGTAACTTACTTATTAGAGAGAGAAAGAGAGAGAGAACGTGGGTATATATGCTTACTTGGTTTGGGAATAGACTCTGGGTTGAAAGATAAGTTTTGGTTCTGTGTAAGATGATTTAGTGGAATGGGGTAAGGGATTTGATTATGTTTTATTAAAATTGATTATTAAATAATTTTGATTTTATTTGTTTTTCGATGATGATTTTAGTAATGCTTTGATGTAAATAGCGATTGTTTTATTTCTTGGATAAAATTGATCGATTAAAATAAAAAGTTATTATTAAAATTAGACTTTAAATAATATCAATTAATAGAAAAAGAAGATTGATCTTCAAACAATATTGCAAAATACACCAAAAAATCTCAATACATACATCGTTCATAGAAGTAAACTTACAAGTTTTTCTATATCAAATTTATATAGTTCTATAAAAATTATATAGATAGTGCGCTTGGATGGAACACAAAATTCCAAGAGAAAGTCCATGCAAGTTCTTCGCTTGCAAGCACATAAAGTAGCCGCGTTCACACAAGATATAAATACATACATACATACATACCTATTTGGCTCGAGGAAGAACCTCAGAACAGTAGCAGCAGCCTTTTGGGAAAGTAGGAAAGAGAAGAGAGAGAGAGAGAGAGAGAGAGAGAGAGAGTTTGAATCTCTATTCGCCGGGAGGCACTGTCAGGGTTTCGCGATAGTAGTAGAGTAAGGTTTTGGTGTTGGCCAACTTTACCCTTCTCCCTCTATATATATAATACTCTGTAGGCCGAGCGTAGCTGCTGCTGCTTCTGCGATATAAGATGTTATTCTCTCTCTCTCACTCTCTCTACTTCTTGTGGACTTTGCATGAGATTAGAATTATTTTAATGAGGATTTACGGGAAGAGAAAGAGAGTGAGAGAGAGGCTTAATTGCTTGCTACTCTTCTTGGACTTTGGTAAAGTGGAGATGCGTTTTAGGTAGAGTTTATGGTCTTGGGGCGTTGTGATGATGTAATTATGGGTTGAGATAGATGGGTAAAGGGTTGATATTTTTGTAAAGTTGGTTAAAATTCAATTGTTTTGATTGTTGATTTAAAGAATAATTATTGTATAAATTTAAAATGATATTTTATTAAAGATAAAATAAATTAAATTTTATTGAATTTTTTAATAATGTAAATGTAGTTATTGAATTTTTGGTTTACCAAACTATAAAAAAAATATTAAATTAACAAATGTTTTTCCTCGGAATACTTTTTCAATCTACTTAAAAATTTGTTAAAAATTCTTTTAGTGCACACAGAGCAGAGTACAAATTTAGTAAACGCTCCAACACAAAGTCCACGATGGTACATCTTAATCAAGTTCGGTCTTATATGTATCTATACCTATAGCTTTAGCTTATAGTGTATATAATTCAAAGTTTTGCGCGAACAGGAATACGCCTTAGGATGGGGAGAGGAAAGGGATGAGAGTTACCGCAGTCTAATTACCGCATCTTGTAAACCGGAAGTTGTGTATTATATCAAGGCTTCTTATACCTAAAAGCTGTGAAAATTCTTGTTTTTGTATTAAAAACATAACCGCATTTTAATCACGATTATCTTCACGATGTTTTCACTCTCTTTCTTAGGTAAAAGTATAATAACAAATTTATTCGTTATTTATAGTGTTTGTGTTTTGTTTTGAAGAGGTCAGTTTTTAAGAATTGTATTTTTGTAATTTTAAAATTCAATTTTTAAATTTGATTATTGGAGAAAGATCAGATTATCTTGATGTATGATTTATTTGTATCTTTCAAATTCACACAAAAATAGAAAAACATCTTTTATTTCACAATTTTCTTTTCACAAAAACGAACATTAATAAAAAAATCACTAGTTTATTCTTAAAAAACTATGTTCAACTTCAACATCAAAAATTCCGAACTTTTCTTATATTTAAAATCCATAAATCTCATGCAAACTACAAAACTTTCCAATACATTTAAAACATCTCTCTCATCAAAAAATCAATACCCTTAAATAATTAAAAATTCTCTTAAAAATTCTCTTAAAAATTCTCTTAAAAATTCTCGAATTACTATTTCATCCATCCCAAACTTTCTTCACCTTATACCTCTTATCATCTCTATCCTTGCAAAATTTCAAAACTCTCCTTTATACCCTTTGGTAACACGAGATTTCAAAATCGGACCGTACTAAGATATATATACACCTATATATTCCTTATACAAGCAAAACCCAAAACGTCTTATCGGTACTTCGGCAGTTTGTTTGATTTCCGGTAGTATAGTGTGTTACCAGCACCGGACTCAGGTATATAGGTATATATACTGTTTCAAGTGTAACGACAACTGCTTTTGCTTTGCTTTGTATCTTAGAGAGAGTGAAACTGATATAGGGATTCTCTATGTGATCTTTGGGAAAGTCCTTTATAGATCGTAGGAAGGAAATTCTCACTGTTAGCAGATAAGACTTTGGGATAATCGGTAGTGTACATTATAGTGTATCGGTTGTATTTATTGAATGAATATTGATATATTTGTTACTTTTACAAATAAGAGGAACATTTGATTTTATTGATTCCGTTAAGATTTTTATTTCTTTATCGTTTTATTGTAAACTCAAAATCTTTCCTAATAATGTATCAATTATTTTCTAAAAAACATCATTTGATCAAACTTCTCCTACAGCCAAATCACATAATCAAAATGACTTCACTACAAAAACCATATCTTTTTTCTCTTCCTCTATCTAAGCCTAACGAAGTAAAGAATAACTTGTCACTCTCTTCCTTCTCTTATCTTTATAAGTGTAAGAAAATGCAGCAGTAGCTATCTACTACATACCGTTACGTATAATATAACAGAGCCTGAGAAAGTTGAAATTGATGCACTGGACGAGAGTTAGAGACTACACCCTACCTCCTTCCCTTCTCTTTTCTCTCGAGAGCCACTTGGACGGTGTCTGGATATACTTATATAGAGGGAAGTTTAGGGATACTCGCGTGTCTCTTCTGTTCGTATCGTCTTTACTATACTCAAGACGACGACGGAGGGTGTCGACGTTGTGACCATGAGAAAAAGAGAGAAAGATCGTCTTTCAAGTATATATAGCGAAATTGAGGAGGAGACATAAGAAAGTTTGGAATTTTCTTTAAGCACGTGATGAGGAAGATTATTCTATAAGTCGTTTTTGTTTTGTGTTTTTGTTTTCTTGGTTTTTTTTTTCTTTTTTCTTTGGAATTGTAATTAAGCAAGTTGTACAGAAATTATATTCTCTTTTTCCAATTTTATACTTAATTTTAATGAAAAATTTTTAAAAATAATTTTTCTCTTACATAAAAATTGAAACAATTTTTTTCTCCTATAAAAAAATGACTCATTTTGTTATCCAAATAACAATTAACCATAAGATTCTCGCAAACACACACCTTCGCGTACAAGAAAACACAATCACTTTTATTTCACAACTAGCCCAGCGCAGTGGCCCTCTCTTTTTGTCACCCAACTCATCACACAGACACATATATCTATACACAAAAACGTGTCAGCTCGTTACGACATAGAATCCTCGTTAAAAAAAAGTTAACTATCCAAGTCGTTCTTAACGCGTTCTTCTTTACACAGCTCATCAAACTTTACAGAGTAAAAGTCTATATATAGAACCAAAAGAAAGAATGAAAAAAAAAAGAAAGAGAGATGTCATTGCACGTATACATATATACAGAAAAAACACACACCTATATACAGAATAGTACCAAGTAAGCATATAAAATACTCTCTGCCACTTCTTCTTTGACTCAGCCTCTTTTTCTCTTCAACTACTTCCCCTTCCCTTTATATATATACTCAATCCGAACTCCCAAGGGTAGAATGGCTCATTCCGCGACGCTTGGGTACTTATCCGCCACGCGCGAGCCCGTAGATAACCATAGATTAATGGCCTTTGGTGTATAGGTTAGAAGAGATGGAAAGAGAGAGAGCCCAACGGCAAACGACTCTCTTCTTCTTCTGACTTGCGACGTCTTTTTCTAACGTATGGGTGTACTTGATTTATCGTTTATTGAGAAATATGGGTGCCTATTCTTTTTCTGTTTTGATACTATATATACATTGAAAGATTAACCTTTCTTATGATTTTGGTATGTGTATATGATAGTGTGTGTGTATATATGTAAGTCTTTAGCAGCTGATTTCTCAAGGATTCGAGATGACTTTTTTTGTATTTCTTCTTTTTCTTCTACTTCTGATAGTGTTGGGCTACTGAGAGTAGTAGCCTCTTAGAGGGGGTAAGAAAATCGGAGGAAGAGCGTCGATTGGATAGATAAATTTATTGCTTATTGTGGATATGGAATATACTGAAGGTATAGATTTTTTTTTTGCTTGGCTATCGTTTATCGAGATTATTATTATTGATCGTGGATGTACTGAATATGAGGATATTGAGAAAAGGAGGTATGGTTTTTATATAGATGCTTAGTCAGATAAAAGTGATGAGAAGTAAAATATCTAGATTATCTGGTTATTATATATATTATATGCTGTTTATAAATATTGATGAATGATAGAGATAAATGTAATAAATGGAGTAAAGTTATGATTACTGATGATGATAATAGGTTATGATAATCGAATTTGCATTATAAAGAATAAAATAATGAATTTTTCATTAAATGAAATGTTGAATAAAATTTTCAGATTGTTCGAAGACTTGTTCAATGTCAAACATCGTTATATCAAATATAAGATGACTAAACTACAACAAAAGCTTGATCGATGAATCTATTCTTGACTATACTATATATGTATAACATAGAGGTATGAAACTCAGAACTATGAATATGATAGTGATATATGGTGTCGAATTCAGTGTGACAAGAGACATTATTACATCTACTTCAATGCGTCTTGCTTTCGTCCTTATAGTATTGTACAGATATGTACTAGACTGAACTAGACTGATGTAGATATGAAGGTAAAATACTTGAAACTAATTATAGATTTGTTCTTGATTTGATTTTAAATTATAATATGATGATGATAAATTTAAATTATTTTATGATCTAGAAATTGTGTGTTATTTCAAAGCATAATTATTATGATATACAATTTATAAAAGTAATATAACTAGCTTATCCGATAAAAAACATTTTTTTTTTATCCACATCATCACATCGGTATTAAATGATGATAATTTTTCTCACAAATCCCTGTATATATATACATGCACAGAGAAAATACACTGACTATCGAGTATAACGTGATCCAAAAAGCTTTTTTCCCCTTCTACCACCACCACCACCACCACCACAATCCCCATTATAAATTACAACCGCAGCTATATACACTCAAACTCTCTCACACATGTAAAGGCGTGACCAATAAATTGGCATTTTATTATTGCTCATAACAGCCGTGTATGACTTAAAATTATTAAATGCTATATAGTAGGTATGCGCATATATGCACGCCACAGCAGCTTGTGTATAATTTTAACTCGTATAATATTGTTGATGTGTATGTGTGTGTTTGGACTTGAAAATTATGGATTTGGATGATTCGTTTTTTATTTACCTTTTATTATTATTATTATTTCTTTTTTTTTCGTGTGTGCCTCTCGGAATATCACTCGTTAACTTTTATTAAGAGTAAAATATTAATTAACTTTTATATTAATGTGTTTCCGCGTAATTTATCCTGATTTTTTTTTTTAAATTCGTGATATTTCAATAATGCAAATAATCTCATTTTTTTTATCACTGTAGCATATATAAAAAAAAAATAAAATAATATTTAAACAAAATCCATATTTACCAAGGCAATAAAAAGTATCCAAATATATACACCACGAGACAAAATCTGGTCCCCCCTTCTACCCTTCACATACACATATATACAACTCACACTTTACATACGCTCGGTAGCAGTTTCATACCCGATTTTATACTCCCAAACATGTACACTTTTCCCCCTTTTCCTCCCAAAATCGTCTCTTTCACGTTCACAGCCGAGCAGCAGAGAAAGAGAGAGAGAGAGAGAGAGAGAGAAAGAGAGAGAGAGAGAGAGAGAGAGAGAGAAAGAGAGAGAGCTTACGATTGTTTATTGGCAAAAATTAACGGTCGATTTGTGCAGCTATTGTCGAGTACACGTACGAGTAAGAGAGAAAGAGAGTTAGCAGATAGGGATGGCAGCATCAGATGGCGGTAGAGTATAAGGGGAGGGGGAGGGGTAAAGGGTAATTATTATTTTATCGACGTCAGGTTTTCGTATACGTAGGAGGGAGGGAGTGTACCAGCTCTCTCTCTCGTGTACGTAGCTTTATTTATGGCTGCTGCAAGCTTTAAAGCGATCCTATGGAAATACGTGCATGCATGGTAAGCTTGTACATTTATGCAAGAGGAAGGGGTTTGGAGCGGGCAGTTATGCGGTTTATTATAAAAAAAAAGAATAAAATATGAAAAAGAGAGAGTAAGAGATACACACACACACGTATATATATATATATATATATATATAACGATGTGGTGTACATACACTATATATAAGCTTATGGGACACACCGGCTGTGTATAACGGCTATTTACCGTCCTATTACTTGCGCTAAAATCGAGCGTAAAAATTACGCGCCTTCTGGACACATCGCGTATACAACACGGATTTTTTAAACATATTTTTGGAATTTTTGCTTGAACGCATGAAATTTTTATTTTTACCCTTAATAAAAAATGAGAATTTATTATTAAAAAAATATGATACTAAGTATCTAGTATATATCTCTCCTGTGAAATTCAATCATAGCCTTAGTAAATCTAAAAGACAAGACGATCGCCTTTGATTACCGCAGATAAGATAAAGGTGTCTTGGCATTTGATCGTCCAGATAGTTTAATCTCTCACCTCTGAGATCGAAGACCTCAAAAGCCAAGGATATGCGCCACCTCGGACAAGCGTATGACGATTACACAAACACACAAGAGAGTAAGAGCGAGAGTGAGTGAGATAGATAGATGTAGAAAGGATGAGACATATATACGTCATTGAGTTACGATATATATATAGGGCTATTGTTAGCATGTGAGAGAACGTATACGTATACCACAATAGGATTTACTAATGGGGTTGGATGTATAGGTATACTATATAGCGATAATCGTCTATTGATTTGGTGTGTCTGTTTGTGATGACGATTAAATAATTTAGATTTGGTGATACTAACAATGTGTTTGTGTGTGATTTAAAAAAAAAATGGAATCTTAAATTTTTTTAGTAGATTTTTGATTAGGTATACATTAAACTTTGTTTATTCAAGTTTATTATAAATCTATGTTACCTTTTTATCTTTTTACCATGTTTATATTTTTCAGTTGGGAAAAAAATTGCTAATTGATTAAAAAAAAAAACTTGTCAAATAAGCATACACCTATAAACGTTTATACAATACATCAAAACGTAAACGATCCAAAATACCACGTCACGACCCAAATTTCATAATAGCATAGTCGAAGTAGCAGTAGCAGCAGCAACATCAAAATCCGTCCGATCGTTATCTTAAAATTGGAAACAAGGAAGAGAGAAAGCCTGTCAAATGACAATACCCCCCCCCCTCAAATTCTCTAACACACGTATACATATATATAACCAGTCGTTAGAATCATTTCGCTAACACACAGGACAGCTTGCAGATGATCCTAACAGCATATATACACCTACACACACACACACACACACACACACACACACATGATTCTCTCAAAATTCAAGCGTCATTTTGAGAATAGTGACGCGTACATAGGTATATATATTCGCGAGAGAGATAATACCCGCGTGTGAAATCGCATTAGTTTACTCATCTCTGAGAGAATGGACGCGCGGGTATACGATATATATATATATATATATATATATATATATA